>DWEM01002729.1:0-11633 GCA_018245935.1 Agara belti belti | reverse complement strand
AAATTGTGAATCCAAACCATTCTCAAGTCCCCTTGAACACACACAAAAAATTTCATCAAAATCGTTCCAGTCGTTTAGGAGGAGTTCAGTGACATACACACGCACACGCGAAATATATATATTAAGATTATATATTTAGGGTAAACTACTATAAATACTATTTTATTACTACAACACGTTACGAAATGGTTAAGCCATATTGATTTGCGGAAGAAATTATGCGCTTTCGGGGTTAGTTTTTAAAATAAACATAGGATTAGGTAGCACAAGGAATGTGAAGCATATATTAGCATTTCATCCACGGCTTAGCACAAAACTTTCGTAGTTAACTCGCTCCTGATAATATTGGCATGCAAATTCACTAAATGTCCGTCGGTGGGAGTAAGTAAGCTAAACTAAATCTGCAGTCACGAGTTAAATCCCTTTTGCAAGCCAATCTGTAGAGTCACTTGATAACTCATGCATTTTCACTCCGCTATTCTGGTCGGGTTAGATTCACAAGTTATAAAACTACGATTACTGTGTATGCTTAGTGGATTTATAGACATTTTTATGGTTTGGTCGTGGAATTAGAAGTGACCTACATATCGCTTTTTTTCTACTCATAAAAATGGCAAGCAAAGGAAACTAAATACATCCCACACTGTTGAATAGAAACCATAAAATTGCTAAATGGTTATAACGAACTTCATCACGCTGTGATCTTGAAAACCGTCTGAAGTAAAGAGGCGATTGATCAGGCAAACTACGTCAATAATACATATACATATGTCTTCTCTCATTACCTATGAATGAATAACACATGTGATGCTTATATCAGTACAAATCTATATTTTTCAACACCAAATTAAAGGTGATTGTAACATAATTGGACTAACAATGTAAATATTTGCCAGAATATACGATTTCATAATGATTTTATAAGTAGTCCATTTGGCGCTTCCGTATTATTTGGCTTCTCTCTCCTCAGGTACATTAAGCAGATTATTTTCCGTGAGCATATTCGGATTACTTATTAGATCGACTTTCCAGTTCCGGAATAGTAAAAAGGTTTCTTATTTCCTCCATAACACTAATTTGATCCAGCTATACAAATACGTCCCAATAAAACCTGTCCAAATAAAATCTTTTATATGTTTACTAAAGTATCCGAATAGTTAAAAGTCCAAGCCATTATCATATTCATCCACAGCCAACATCGGTTACTTCAAAGATTCCTCAGAATTATTGTCATATAATATGTATTTTACATTTACCGACAACAAAATGGTCATATATTCGTACTTTTAAGGAGCATCGTAATGCAATACGGTAAAGTGCAGCCTTATGTGCACAAATCTTAATATAGCTGTTTCCTTAGAGTTATCTATTCTCGCAAACTTCAGTATATTTTATGCAGACATCCTCGAATTAACGTAGGTATCTCGATAGAAAGTTTTCTTTAGTAAAATTTGAATTTAGAACTATGTATTACTGCTATACTGCTCGGCGATATCAACCTGTCTAGATTCTATTAACAATTCAATTAAAAGTCACTCTAACAGGTGAGTAACTTTGAAAACTTCGTGTATCGCTTTAGTAACATACATATTTTAAAAGCTTATGATATATGTAGTATCTTAATAAATGGCGCATAAAAGAAAAAAAATTCTATCTGAAAAAAGCGAGCATAAATTCTCGGCAAATTTACTTAAGTATTCATTTTTTAAGCTATTGAATCATGGATAACATGAATGTAAATGAATCTGTCGTATAACCGAAGGCGAGGAATGTATAAATAATAATGTGTGAATACGAAGTATCCATGTCTGGAAATGAATATTGCATCAACATACATAATAATCGTTAGTTCAATACATCCAATTGAGAAAACTTATTAAGTCTCTGTAGGTTTTATTAAAATATTTCGCGGCCAATATTGTACGTGCATTGCTTTGGCGTTTAATTAATGAAATAATCATATTTTCCATTAGCGTATTTCTAGATTTATTTGAAAACCGCTATGAGTCATCAATGTTGGGCCCACTGTTGGGTAGCGTATTTTGCTCTGGAACTTGTAATTGTAATGTAAGTTATATTCCGTTATATTCCTCCACTAGTGTCGGGTCTCCTTCGACCCGAAGTGACGACCATTCCGAATAAGATGGATAAGTACAGTAACTTGAGTAATATTTACTTAGTTATGAATTGTGACTAATTAGCTTGATTTCAAAACGGGCAGCAGCAGCCACTTGTGCCTGTTTTTAGCTAGTTCATCCATATTTTTTACCTGAAAAAAGATAGAAAAACATATAACCGATATTAGAAAACCTGGAGAACCTATTTGCAAAAAGATAAAGTATCCTCTCATATTTCAGAAGACTGACATTATCTTAAAAAGGCAATATATCAAGTTCAATAATTCTATTGTAGATATCACCCTTAATTGTCCAATCACGCATCCACGAAGTAAATTATCCGAGCGACAACGAAAAATGGAATGACATTAGTCTTCAGAATTTTGGCTATACGAATTGTTCCTACCTAACAAAGAATATGCGACAGGCGATGATTTCTATTATATTTATTTGATATGAGGAACGAATGTTAATTTATTTGTGAGGAGTTAAGTTTAAAATCCAATGACCAGTCTCGGTAATGGCGTTCGCTCAACAGCGGTCAGAGTCGATATGATTTTTTTCTCAATTCACGTGATTTGAATTCTCCTTAATTAAAAAATCTGGTTCGACTACTACATATATCGATTACAATATCAATGTAGGTACTCGATCGACTAATTTTAATAATCGACAGATTTACTATTCAGTGTAATGATCAATGGATTTATCTAACATTATCAAGAAATTTAATAATAGCTATTTTACATTTCAATACGAATCATTTTAAACTTTCAATTCTAGGTTCATTGATGTGCCGGAAACAAAAGGTCGCCGCCATCAGTGTTAAGGCTTATTACTTGGAAATCAAACTTCGCTAATCAGTGAAACGAGCACCTAAGATTAAAGCTATGCCTTACATAACAATATCCATTCCGTAGATTTAGGTACCATCCCTGTGCCTATCTTGTTCTACCCTACATATTTATCTATCTCCACTCAAGATTTTCTCTCGTTAACTAAGAATTATGGTTTAGGAGGGCTATTATTCCAGTGGACGTTTAATACGAAGATCATGCAGTTGATACTACAAGTGTTAGATAGTTTATTAAATGCTATCAAAAGTTCTTAAAGGATAGGGCAAAATAAAGAAATGGCTTGACAATAAAACTGTTAAAGAAATGAAAAGAGTAGCAAACAAACAGGCAGCAGTCACAAATGGCCAAGCCACCCGTGGAGATCTGTAACCGACTTCTAATAGGGCCGTAGGAAAGGGACTGTTAGTATAAATTCAATTAGTAATGGTGGTTAATAAAAATTGGTTGGTTAGTTAGAAAACCTTTATTTATTAACCCTTAATTATCATCATCGTTCTTCCATCCTTCGCCATGAGACTTTTGTTTTATTTTTGCATGCGTAATCATTAAAAAAAGTGAGTTACAAAATTCTTCTTCTTCAATTTGCAAAATATGTTCATATCTACTTAGTATCTCTACTTACCTTGTTGTCAACTTTCTCTGTGTAATAATCATAAATTAGTCACGGCGTTAATGTATTTTCACTGTTCTTTAACGAGAAAACATTGTTTTCACAAGAATAAGCTTCTTGGTAATTTGCTTATAAATTAATATTAGGTACATTATTTTGTTTCCATTACGAAGGTCTTCTGTCCATTTCTTCTTTACCACGCGATGAAGGAAAATATATTATTATTTATGATCAAAATTAAATTCACGGCCAGTCTTTATATACATATTAGTTCTTTTTGGTTTCATTTAAAAAAGTAAGATTCCTTTTCATCGTTCCTCAACAGAGTTGACCTCTATTGGCTTCATCCACTTTACAACGCAAGTTGTTTCACCCGTCGAGTGCTTTTTTCCTCTTTTCTCATCTTTTATAAAACTTTTATACTGAGACCTACTTTTTGACCTAATTGCCATATATCGTCTATCCATGTACTGCGGTGATTCCATTAGCTAGACTCCTACCATCCTCCTTGCTTTTTAGGTTAATCGCAAAGTTGTTTTATTTTACCCTTAATTATTTTTGTTTTAAAGAGGTAGTAACGGTCACATAATTTTCTTAAAAGTTTATTTATTAAAATTTGGTTTAATAAACTTCTATTACTCCGATGATTTAATTCTTAGTAACGTAGGCGTAAACCCCGATTTTTACTTAATACTTGTCTTGTCTTAGTATGAAAAAGAAACCTCATACTTGTCAGATGGATGATGTTAAGCATTTTAAACGCAAACATCTAACATGAATATTGCAATAACGACAAACTAGCATGCAAAATTAGCATGCTTCTAAAATGTACTATTGGACGTAATAACATTGAGTATAATGCCAAATAAACAACATTGAAACAAACCAACGTGAACGCCACAATTTTTCCAACAAACAGAATAATATGTTGGACAAGCTTCACTTGTTCTGAGCAGTATTGTATCTTGTGGACGGTCATCATTGTGTTTTCGAGCATTTGTTTCCTTACGAAACGGCATTTAGAAATATTTATTGGATGAACTTGTAGCGTAATGTCGGTTTTTACTCGATTGTAGCCATTTTGTATCGCTCTCTCACGCCCCAGGCTGATATATCGAACACCATAACCGTTTCAGTGGTCATTTCCATTCACTTCGATGCTGCTAATAAATATTTCCTTTGACAATAAAATTTTATCCATTACTGATATGCGTATAAAAGTAAAATAATTTTATTGCGGCTGTGAAATGTATTTTTAAAGCTCTCAAAATGTCTTCAAATGAGCCGATCGTAAACAATGACATTGGGAAAGACGAAATGGAGGTCATTTTGATGACAAACAGGCCCACATAAATATTAAGCTCTGAAAATTCTCTCATAATCTTCGGTAGGTACGTCTTGTTTCAATTTCAATATTGAACGTGAAACTTTACCTCCGATATTCCGAACACCCTGTATCTAGGTCTTTCATTATTGATATATTGCTCGGCTTAAAACTTTTCATCTGAGAAAATAAGAGTATTGGAGTTAGTTTCAAGAAATTTTATACAAACATTGTAGAGAAGACGTTTCAATCTGCAACTGATAATATTGCGTAACTTTCATGGTTAGTTTAGTTTTGGATAACGGGATCTTTGGACTATTCCTTGTTCTTGACAATAATAATAATAATAAAACCTGAAATCCAAACCACAATGCTATTACGCTTACATAGATACCTTAGAGCGTTGAAAAAGTATATTAGTTTATTACAACGGCCAGCTTATTGGGAAATCAGTAATCTAAATATTCAAACTCTAAAAATCGCTTGTCCACTAACACTACTACAAAGTTGAATGTCAGTCAGTATTCTCAAAACAATATCTCTTTGTACAATAAACATATCTCGCCGTTGGAGCTGTTTCACAAAAGGTTATCACGTATTTAAGTGATATATTTCTAAAGGAATGAAGTAGAAAACAAGTATGGAACGTGAAATGTTGCCATATTCAGTCTCAAGTGCAACAATAGATTTACCCAATGATCGCGTATGTATTGCCACTTCACACTCTCGGCAACAAACAAAAGCGGATTCGAAAGCTGTATAGTAGCTGCAACGATCACATTGCACATCTTTTATTGAGTTTTATTAAATAACAAGTGGCTGTTACAAGAGTCTGCGTGTGTGTTGCTCACATGCCATACCATTACTGCGCCGGTAACGCCATCTGTAGTGCTTATTGATTCAAACGTGTTTTACCTAATGTCAGTTACAACTCAATTGCTACATCTGACTACTCGTATTTACCAGGTTTCACTAAGGATTAATTACGTCTAGAATTAGATGATGTGAGTTAGATATGCAATTCTACGCCTGTTTTGTAAATTATTAAGTTTTTCAATATTACATAAATACAATTGAATTTATTCTTTAATATTTTGATACAAAGCCATTTCTTACTGTTACTAACAAGTGGAGACAAGACATTGTCCGTTTGAAAATTAACAATACAAAATTGTCCATGCCCACCCTAACGACATTATAAAGTCTTATTAGACCAACCCGTCGTGTTAGAACAGGACTTATGCAAATGGATGAAGGGTATTTAAAACGGTTGTGTATCCTGGATTAAGGGCCTGACGTCACCAGCTGTTTTTACAACACCACATGGTGCCGGCTTAGGAGAACAAGCAAGGGTTTGGACATTGGCGTTCGTGTACATACAGATAGTACATTTTTGTGGTATATTCGGATGGATTGCATAATGGAGACATCGGGAATGAATTCGGGAATCGTCTTTAACCAATCCATATATGTACATAACAATATATGTATGATATATATTTATAAATAAAATAAAAAACAAGGATCACGGATCCTTTTCTTGACCAATTTTAAGTTGTAACATTTTACAATATTATTTTATCCGCAGCACTCGTAAAGGCTTGAATACGTCTCCTTTGTAGGGGCCCTATTATAAATTTACCAAAGGCCCTAAATTGTCTTGACTGGAGTGACACAAATTCTCATATAAATCCAAGCGGACGGAATGCGTACAGTTAGTTTAATGGAATATAATATGTACTTACTTCAGTAAGTTATTTTTATTAGAAAATGTTGAATGCAGGAGTGCTTTGTGCTACTCCGTAGACACAGAATATTTTCCCACTTAGTCCTTATTGATAGTAATCCATTTAAATTAAAACTGGTATGTATTTGAACTGGCAAAATATGTATTATTATTGTCCCTGTAGCTGGGAAACAAAATACAGCTAAGGCATCTCCTGCCTTCCAATCGATACGCAAATATCTCAAGTTTGTCTGTTAAGGTTGTAATTGTTAAATTAAATTCTGGCTTCATCGCGTCCAATACCTATTTCAAGTAAAAGCTTCAATAATATTAAATACGTAATATATTGTTAAAATAAAAACAGTAATTTAATAACATTATTTCATTAGACCTTCTATAAAATGTCAAATTAACGATGAATGTAATTGAATACCCGCTCTAAAAACAAGCACATTTCGTCGCAAGTGTATTTTTCACAAAAACAAATGGGATACCATTTTTCAAGTTTTATTAAACTCCGAGCGGGCATTTATCTGCGGTTCTTGGAACGTGGCCGTTAAGATATTTCTAGAGCACCCGTCTTTGATAAGTCGGTATATATCGTTTCTAATCTTCCCGTACTCCACGTCTTTGTTTTAGAAAACCTCTCCCGGGACGAGATTCGAAGCGGGCGTCTCGCAGCTTAAGAGTACATTATCTGTGTCAATACTGCGAAACGGGAGAGGCGTTTTACGAAAACATTCTGGTGTATCACATGTATCCTTCGTGTAAGTATTCGTTTGGGAAACATTAGGTACAGAGAGATTTCTGTCCCTCAATAGTCTCTGGGGTACCATAATGTGATATAGCTCGGTTATTATTTTCCATTAAGACACTTTTTGTATCTGTGTATACGGTGACGCAGCATCATTAGTTATTTGTACAGAGTGAAAAGATATTTCTTTGAAGGATAATTACGAGTAACATGGATTTTTCTGGCTGAGTGTCTATACCGTATAATAGAAAATCAAATTTCTCTTTATTTCTCATTGCAAGATATAACATAATCTGTATGTATAAATGTTTTCTACTGACGTAAAAGTCCTTACCCTTTATCTCCAAGAAAGTACTGTACTTTCTTAAGCCTTGTTTAATTTTAATTTGTATAGGCTTTGAGCCTTGAAACCCTCTTATTAAAGTCATATTAACCTTTTACCGAAAGTTTTCGTGTGGCTTTTGTTGATATGCTTGGAGAAGCTTTTGTTAAACATGGATTGTATATCGGGCTAGAAGGTATGGCTTCTTCGATATATTTCATTTCGTAAATAATTTCAAAAGGAAATAACTTTTGAAGGGCATTACCTAAACAAATTTATTAGCTACGTACCTACGCTTCTAAAAAAATATTCCTTTCATAATTACAGAGTGAAAACGAAAGGTAAGGCAACGTAATATTATTGTACTTGACAGATGGCGAGCAAATTTCCATAAAAAAAAATCATGAATAGGAGGGTCGAATTTGTATAGGGAACAAAATACTCGAGATAATCCCGTTCAGCGCGCGTCCTATTAAGTGAAAAATCAATACCCTTACTAACGAAATTGGTATTCATGGCCGTATTTAAAATTCAAATAAAGTTTTAACTCGCATTCCCCCTCAACGTGCCATTTGATCACTGTTTTGATTACAAAGGGGGGCGCGCCATTCATTTTTCGGAGGGTCCGAGAGGTCAGTTGATCGATAATCATCAACCTCAGGCTATCTTTCAACAGTATTTGCGCTCATGATCAAAGGTCCAAAGCACGCGTAATTGTTTCGTGCCCTTCAAACGTTATCTTCCATTTTTGAATACATCAAAGCAACGTGAGGGTTTGAAACCGATTCATTGTGTGTAAGTTTGACTTGACGTCATTCAATTTATTTAAACTAACGTATCTTTT
Source organism: Agara belti belti (assembly GCA_018245935.1). Classification (NCBI taxonomy): domain Eukaryota; kingdom Metazoa; phylum Arthropoda; class Insecta; order Lepidoptera; family Hesperiidae; genus Agara; species Agara belti. The sequence goes on along the minus strand of DWEM01002729.1, from coordinate 3,079 downwards.
TCCTTTTGACTTCATTTCCAACAGTACCTGGTAAAAGCGTGTCGTCCATCCACGCTTTTAATGAAAAGTAATTTTTTGTTCGTGTTTCCTTACCTTTCTTAAGGCTAGACCGTAAGTTCTTAAGAATAAGCAAAATAAGGGTTATTTAACTTTTAAGGCATACAAATTTTAGATAATATAAATAAATTTAACATTTAATTAACTAGAAGTTTATATAATATAGATTTGAATTAACTAGATTAAAATATTATAAGTTTACATTAGTTATTTGAATCAACACAAAGCTGTCAGTGTAGTGACTGTTATTGTATCTACTATGCAGGAATTTTTAATATTCCCGTAGCGTATTTTTGTAAAAATGAATCTATGGCGTAGTGTAAAAAAAAGAAAAGGAATTCGTTCAAATACAATATCTGCATACAAACCAAATGATTATCTCTCAAAGTCACACTAACCCCATTTCAATGATTCATTTCATTTGAAAACTGAAAAGTCATTAAAATAAAGGGGAAAACAAAAATCTTTTCCATAGAATGAGGTTAAATAGATATTTTTTCTTTGAAAACCCTATTGAGATTCAAAGTATAAAGAGCATTTTGTTCGTTACGGTCGTAAAATCTGGCCAAGATTTTAATTACGACCTAAACACGGGAGGGTCTTTCTAAAAAGTGACCAGCGCATGCCAGCGACGTTGAATTAAAAAATGAAATTAATTACGAGCTAGAGCACAGTATAAGGGAATTTATTACGGTGTAAAAATAATGGAATTTTATTAGCCATAATACGTGCTTTTTAACGATTTTCTTATGACTCTCAATACAAATTTACGATGGGAATACAGTTTATACGTGTTTACGAAATGGACGGGTTGGGATATGCGCTGACTTTAAGATGTCTTATGTATGTATACGTGAATGAAACCTTACTAATCAATCTTTGCTTTCAATGTCAACGATTTCTTAATTGTCGGTTAATAAATAATAAAAATATGATTTATATTTTAAAACTAATAAATTTCTGTACCGTTAAATAGGATGAAAGTCTGAAAGTCTTACTGTTTGGGTGGTTAACAATAATTAGGTACATATTAATATTTACCTATATAACAATATATTGACCGCTCGGCTACCACGGTCTAATGACCGGTGTCTGAAATTCGCTGGATTCAAAATTCTAGGATATTAAAGGAGGTTTATTGCCAACACTGCGCTACTAAGGGCTAATTATATTGATATAAGAATTTATGTTCAGGCTATGGTTGAAAAGCTAGGTTGCTGTTTGCGAAAGCGCTTTATACAAATCAATATGTCCCATTTCTCGGGGCGAAACTGCAAAAAACCTTTGTATTTCCAAACTCTGCACAAGTCCATACTAACAAATATACTATGCAATAGTCTTGTTTGCAAAGCGGCCTATTTCCCACTCCTGTTCATCGGAACGCTCGCTGTCCTGAACAAATCGATACTATATATTTAAAGCTGCACATAAAAAAGTTTTGCTTGTACTCGCTCGGTGGAGATCAAACAGTTTAGTTCTATTTGTATTTTAGTTTCAAAGCTTTATTTATATGAAAGGCAAACACGTTGGAAGCATTGACCAGAAGTGACCCCAACCAACATGTAATGAATACACATGGGAATATATGTAGTATGTAATTTGTCTTATAGAAATGTGAACGAGCATACAGAACACCTGTTATGATTTAATTGTAATCCGTTCTATAGTTATCTCTTGATAGAGCATCCCAAGAGTGTGAATTCGTGCAAGTCTAGGTATATTATATTTATAAGTAACAGTTTTTGCTTGCATGCGTCTAAATGTATTATATCTTAAATGTAAGCTTTAAAAGATTCTAAAAAGTTCCGACATTAAATCTTTACGTTTACGCAGGACTTATTGTATTAACTTAAATCAATATTCTTAATTACATTTTGCGATTTCTTTAATTGTTTTGATAATCATCAAATTCATTAATTATTCCTGCAATTACCTGAAATTGGTTATATACAGATTTATATAACATAGTATAGATAATAGCATTAAGTCTTACTACCTACAATTATTACAACGTCGCATCATACGAAATATTTTCAAAAACTAATATACATACTCGTACAATATTTTCGTATAAACTCGTCGAAAAATAAACTAAGTACCTACTGAACGTCTTCGCAATGAAATATCAATTTAAACGCGACTAGTACCATTGATCTTTTATACTCCTAATGTTCTGTGAGGTACGAAACATTGAACGAACATTTTAGAGGTATTTTGTTTTATGCCACCTTAGTGTCTAGTGTCTAATAAATAGACAATTACAGTATGAAGATTACATAGTGGGTGGCGAACAAGGGTCGTTGTCTTTTCGATACCTTAAATTAGCGGATGTGCCGTTGAGATTTTTCATCGACAATCCCTTTAATAAATTTTATCATCTATATACTTTCTCTTTCACGAAAAATACTCAGCACTTCGAAAATTACAATCCCTGTACATTGATCGTGAAATTGGATAAGGGGGTACGAAGTAGCCAACGTCATGACCGTAAAACACGATTCACGGCTGCGAAAATGCCGCCATTGTCGAATCTGCACTGCGTTCCGTGAAGCAAGGGAAATTGAATTGAGCTTTTGAAGTCGCTACTTCGATAATATGTTTTGGAATATGACAAAATTTTCTCGCCATAATATGATTTCGATTTTTCAACTCATTTTTGTAATACGCAACTTTCAGCTTTAAGTGTATATTCAATCAGTAGACAATTATCCAAGTATATCGTTGCATTTTAATTGTCTTGTGTATTAATGCTGCTATATTGTTGTGCGGTGCCCCAATATCTGCAACTTTTAGTGCTTTTGTAGTTATGAGATGCTTTGAATGAGATTTAAGACTTCTGCTTTCGATCTTGGCACAGAAGTAAACTAACGTAAGTTCTGGTATTTAACAGTAAGACTAAGACGCGATAAATTATAACGAAAAAACAAAGTTCTTTTAAGGTACATATATGTATATACATATATACATACAAAGAACATTGTGTAATTTTTTTTTGACATAATCATGATTCTTAGATAATTTT
>DWEM01002728.1:0-11634 GCA_018245935.1 Agara belti belti | reverse complement strand
TCTGGTTGTCAATGTCAAACAAAAAGTCCAAAGAAATGTCAAAGACTGCTTTTAAATATAATTAAATTAAACCTCATGGTACCATTCGTGTTTTTAAAATAACTTGAAAATTTATTTAGATAATTATATGCGTTATAATTTAATAATTGATTTAAGGAACTACAGTCGATTTTCGACCGCTAGGCGACCACTAGTTTATATAAATGTCTAATACACACTTATATAGATTATCCTATTGAACTTATATTCATGCTCAGCACACAAATATTTGTCTAGAGTGGGATTCGCACCCATAAGCCATGTCACAGTGGGCATATTCAGTAACCACTGGACCTATGCTTAACAGTTTATAAGGAAAGAGTTATTGTTGACTACAGCGTTCGACGCGGCTATGAGGTGTACAAGCAGGTGTGCAAAGCATGCCACTCATTGCAGTACATCGCCTATCGAAACTTGGTTAACGTTACCCACACAGAGGAGGAGGCCAAAGCTGAAGCTGCCGAGGTAAATCAGATTTCTACCTTACCGAATACTGATCCTAATATTACTATGTATGATATATCCGCTATAACATACTCGATGCCCAAATAAGAACATCTAAAAAATTATTTCATTACAATTTTATCACTTGCAAACTAAATTAGCACAACTTTTACAAACTTCAAAACATGTATTAAAGCTTGTAACACTTACATGTCAATGCTAGTTCAGGGTTTACATATTACAAATATTTTGTCTAAACAGCAAATTATTAACCTGAAACAAGTGACAAAAACAGTTAACCAAATTGTTTGTTAGCATTATAAGATAATAACATTAAATGTTGTAAATTTTTTTGACTTACTAATCACCAATACATTTATTTCATATTGTTATATACCAAGAACTGGTTTTTGATTCCTTTTCTTTGTGTGCAGATTATGGTGAAGGATGGTCCTGACGAAGAGGGCAACTACTTCGAGAGGCCTGGAAAACTTTCGGATTACTTCCCATCTCCATATCCCAATGAAAATGCCGCTAGAGCCGCCAACAATGGTAAGGAGATTTTGTTTTAATGACCTGATAGTATTGTTTTTATCAGTTTCATATAATTTCTTATATGGTCACCTTGACAGAATGATATATTTCTAACTTGTGATATAAGAAATGTCATCAAAGTTGCCCTTTTTTCATATTTTTCTGTCAAATCCTTTTTTAAAGCATATCTACAACTATATTACCTATCTGTGTCAATCCTTAACAGATATACATCTAATTTATATTCTAAGAAAAATAACTCAAATTTTAATTTTTAGGTTAGTTAAGTGCCACAAATTATAAAAGATATTATTAAGTAATGCTTTTAGCTTAAAATGTGTATTTTCTTTATATTTATGTAATTTATATAGTTATCTTTACTAATTTCAAAAGCTGGAACAGATATCAGACTGAGTTATAAACCACTATGTAGACACACGATGTTTTTATTACAAACATTGGATAAGGAAAAATTGTTACTAACACACTTGCTGTGTATTGGAACTTGTTTTCTGAGAAATAAATTACATATTATTATTAGATATGATCTACTATTAGACAGAGATTATAAGACTAATCAATATCTGACTATCAAACAAATCTATCTATATACACTATACGTAAATAGCAAGGAAAATTATTTTATTATATTTAAATAAAGGTTTATTGTTTAATAGAAAACTGTTATGTATAAACCAATTATTCTAATCGAGAAGCTCTTCGTTAAAAGGTGCTTATCCACCGGACCTGTCGCTTATCGTGTCGGCACGCAAGGGCGGCGAAGACTACATCTTCGCACTGCTTACGGGCTACGTCGAGGCGCCGGCGGGCGTGCTCCTCCGCGATGGACAAAACTACAATCCTTACTTCCCCGGAGGTGCCATCGCTATGGCTCAAGTATTGTTTGATGAGGTACGTGAATTAACATTCAAGACTCAATTATCAGTCACACTTGTAATTCTAGAATCCAATAAAGAGGATTTTGATGTAAAGTGTGTATGTGAGTTGTTCTAATATAAGAGTGATGAAAATAATCATGCATCGATTTAGAATATTACATATTATCAACTTGAATAACTTTTTTTTAAATGCATTCATTATAGCTATTGCTGTTATATGTTGCGATCACATCTGGAAAACAATCAAAAATACTTCAGCATTTCAGCCAAAAACAATGCTCAGATGAAAAGGCAAACTGATTGTTTATTACTCTGCTCTGGTTTTAACTGGTAAAAGGTTTTGACTGTAAAATATACAACCTCATATTTATTCAAAAGACTTTTAACTACTATTGATCTGCAACGTTGTTATTAAACAATTTATAAAGAAACTTTCTAGAGAGTATATTAATAAAAATCATCTTTAACTAGTGTAACAATTGCATACATTTCTGGAATGTTCTGAAATTCTTCTGGAATTATAGTTGTATATGTGTGATAGATATTACAGAGCTTTAAATTGTTATATGTAATTATACTAATTATGATAATAATAATACCCTTTTTTATACATCAATTCAGAAATAACAGATAAAACACATATATAGGACAATACGGTTTACCCAAAGCACATATATATGCCCTAGTGTTGGACATAATTACCCGAAAAAATAAGTAAAATTCAAATAGATAAACATTATAGAAAATTGTAGACCTAAAACATTCATATTAGAACAATTCTTGCATAATACCGCATGTTAGAGTTTAATTCCCTCTGCATCGCTTATGTAACAGATCATTTCTCCCTGGAGTGCTGCCAATTATTTGTTAGATAACATTCCATATACTGCGAACATGTTGTACAGGTTTGTATGAATGATTCTGATTCATCTAAACGGATCTGTATCAGAATAGTTTGTGGTACCAAGTAGGTCAGACACGGGCTGACGGAGGAGTCGAGAGTCTCCGAAACCGGCGTGTATGCGTGAAGTGAGTGATGAATGTACACGAAACGTGTCAGGTTTGTAAGGACAGAGATATTTGGCACTCGGTGCTTTCTGCCTTTCCCGTTAGGGACCTGGCGTGATGGTATGTTTTTGTTGTTGTTGTTGTTGTAGTTTGTGGTCTGGGTGGAATGTGGAAAGTTATCACTCATCAGCAATTAAAATTACAAATGCACATGTGGTTGGATAATTGCAGGCGGCCGAGTACAACGACGGCACACCGAATAGTGCATCGCAGCTGGCCAAGGACGTCGCCACGTTCTTGCGCTGGTGTTCAGAACCCGAGCTGGACGACCGGCGGCAGATGACCATCAAGGCCCTCGGCATGCTCAGCATCCTCGCCGTCACCGTCTACTACTTCAAGCGGCACAAGTGGTCCAACGTTAAGTCGAGAAAGATAGCCTACAAGCCAATCTCTAAGAAATAAAATTACAACAGTAGCATAAAAATATTTTAGACAATTTTTTTTTTCAATAGGCACAGTTACATGTGATTTGTTTATAATTAAAATAATTTATTTCATATTTCTGTTATCTTTTCTTTCTTATAAATCGTAATCATGTTGTGCATTGTCGGCCTGTTACCATATTTTTCTGCTGAAGCCGGGTAATGGTATGTTCGGGGCGTGATATTATATTTATTAATGTAAAATAATAATGTCAATATAAGCATTTCGCCTCGCGTGATTGTGGCACAGTCAAATTAATTTAATATTAATTAGGTAGTAACTAAATGGACACTGTGCTTGTGATGTTAAAAGTTTAATTGAACTCAGTGTACAGTTCAATAAATGAGTTATAAAAAATTTATTGAAATGTTGTTTTTCTTACATTTTATTACAATTCGTGCATTGCATTAAATGATAAACTGTTATCGTAAGCTCCAAATGATAATGAATAAAATTTTCATTTATTGTTACAATTTTCATATGAATATATCTTTTATATTCGTTAAAGTTATTATTATTGTACCATCACGCCAGGTCCCTAACGGGGTAGGCAGAAAACACTGAGTGCCAAATATTTAAAAGTTAGAACAGTAATATACATGTTAAAAGATATAGGTAAATTTCGAGATAACAAATGATGCATGTTCTTATACTTATAAGTACTTATATATAAACACTCATTTGATTCATACATTTTTTTAAAAGATATATTTCATTCGGATATAAATAAAAACAAATCTGAGTGTCCATATATTTTAAAACTTAATAAATACAAACGATATTGATACTATCTAAATCAATAAAATATGTAGCGATACATAACCAAAAACACAACTTACATATTTTTTCTATTCGTTAGTGTCGAAGATAATAATTCTAAATAATTCTCAATAAATCTTAATCAATATATTTGGGTAGGGGTAAAAGATTAACCGAGTTTTTATTCGCAGCAGTGATTTGAAACCGCAGTTCAAAAGATTTTGCCATTTTATAAAACGAGAGACGATGACCATGCTTCGTACTCAAAACTTATTTACTAAATAAAATATTATGTAACGAATCAATTGAAGTCTTGGCTGGTTAAAATATTTCGACGGATTAAAAATATATCTGACAAATTCAATTTGACAGTGACATTAGTTAAGTCAAGTTAATTGAAAATGAATGAAACGTAGTACCTATTAGATGTTATAATGTAACACTTTTGCTTTAATTTAAATGTCTATCTTAGGAATACAGTGCAAAATCTAATAAATTATGAATGCAATCGTTGGTTTGTGTCATTTTTGCGAAGCGCATGGTCCGCGACCAGTTTTCTGTACATTTACAACTGATAAAGAAAGTCATACAAGAGAATCCTCCAAAAGTTCGGTACAATGCAATGGGTGTACTTCTCTGGGCTCAGAAACAGTTCTGGTGTCACGCGATGACGACGGTACAATATTCTGCAGCAGACAATCCGTCCCTAACGCAGATATAACAGCGTTTTTAAGACAAGCAGCTCTACGTAGTATCACTTGTGAAGTAAGTTTAAAGTTTGTTTAATTTTATGAAATATTATTTCCCAATTGCGACGGAAAGTGAACATTATGGAGAACCCTTAGGTGTCCATTTCTCCTACAATGGTTACCTTCTGTTACAAGTGGTGCATGTCAGCATTTGAACCCAGAACCCCAGTCATAGACTGAAATCTAAACCACTCAGCTATCACTGTATTATATTAATACTTATCAATATGTCTGTTTATAGGTGAGTTGGAGTAAAGAAGGTGGTGTAGTATACTTCAGTGATACACAAGGACATGTCCTAAGTCTCATATTCCAGCTGAAGGATACCAGGGCCCGTGGATTGAAGAGGGTATTCTCCATTGTGGTGTTAATGAAAGACAAAATGCTATTACTTAATATAACTCCAGTACTATCTGGGCATATGCAGGTAAAATCAACAAACCTTTTGCACAATAAAAAAAATATGAAAATATTTTTCAATTTCTTTTCTTCATAGATAGTAAATATAAAATCAATGCCCATATTAAATTCTCGCTATTGTCTAGCTGGTTATATGTTATATAGATATAAAACATAATCCTGAATGATTGCACATCTGAGCTAATTTAGATTGTTCTAAATGTTACCAAGACATTATTTTGTTTCTATTTTTGATTACAGAAGATAGCTAAAGAATTACAAGAATTAGCAGAAGCTGTGTATGATAAAGAGCAGAGTATATGTTCTCAGAGAGCTCTGAGATTGAGGACCGGAAGGAATGATTTTGGCCAGTCGAGATCACTTACGCAATTGACAGGTAACTGTGTAATGTCTATTTCTTATTCAGCTTATCATAATCCCTATATTTTAGAGTAGACCTTAATCTGATACAATGGTTTGATAAACATTTACTGGTGAAGCAGTATAGACCTTAAATTATGCGTCTAGGATTTAGGAATATCCTACACATTTTTCTCCTAAACCACCACAGTACAAAGAATACCTGAAACTAATTAATCATGGCCATGAAAATGTTATAGGTGACGACAAAATATACAAACGGCTCCATTCCCATTTCACATGGATGCTAAAAACTGGTGCTCTGACCTTCACCGAGACAATGTATACAAGCCAAGATTTGCTCGAAAAACTGCAACATCACTCGACCAAACACAGCATATTTGATGTCAAGGCCTGCTCCACGAGTAGAGATGATGGAGTTATGTCACCGAGGGCCCTAGAAAACTTGCTCAGTAAACAAGTGTTTCGAATTTTGCTGTACTGTGCCCTAGTTGGTATAAAAGTGAGTTTATTTTTCATTATTATTATTTTATATTTCAACTGTTTCATATTTTTCATATGCAATTTGTATTTACAAACTGTAAAAACCTTAACTATATTATCTATTTTCAATTTTTGAACAATTTGTAAGTCAACAGACAGTGTGGCAGGAATGTAAATAATTTGCTGAAATTACACAATAAGGTGTTTATGTAAAAAAATAGATTTAACATAAATAGCATGATAATAAAGAAACCTAAAAAGCAGAAACAACTTTGCTTAATTTACTTGTACTGTACATTTTTGTGGCAAATTTGATAAAATACATTTGATTTTAGATAATAATAAAATCGTCACATATCAACCCTGATGATATAGTTAAGAGTCTAAGTACATTGCTACCAGATGCAAATTATTACAACATAGCAGCTATCCAACCAGCCAAGGATGATGTCCAAGTAACTCCATCGTCCAATGTTTGTGTACTGGAAGAAACAGAGAACAGTAATTTTCACTGCCAATGGACTAGTACTGTACCTAATAAATGTAAGAATTACAATAATTATCTATGTTCCATGTAATAAACTAGAAAATACATAATATGGTCAAACTTTTAATTTGTACCTTCAGGTCCTACTCTGATGACTAAGATTGAAAATGCATTGGCCAACCCAAAATTCAATGATGCAGTTCTAAATCAGCATCTTGTATCTCTACGCCTGGAATGGCTGGGGTAAGTTAAATTATGGGTAAATTATAACTCCTACTACTGTAAGTTAAATGAAAATAGCTATAATGAAATGCATACAATTACATAAACTGTCAATGTTGTTGGCCTATCGTAAGTTAAACTCGGTTTGTCCTATGTTACTGCTGAATTTTTATAATTAGCACTATCTTATCTTGTAGAATTCTTGTGCCATATTTACGCTTACAGGATATTTAAACTGGCGTTTTAAATATTTCTATCCTGAAGCAACATAATGAAGATTTTTACTGTGTCTGTAGTGTTGAATTATCGTAACCATAATAAATTTCTCATTTTCAGGATGGCAAAAACTTTGAAATCCGCTGTACTGGCATCTGGATATGCATCCGACTCTGTCGTAAAATTGAAACAAATACTGGGAGTAACTCAACAAGATGATCTGCTTATGAAGTATTGGATGAACAATTTCTGTGATTAATTTGTGTAATAATATCTGTGATAGAAAGCAATAAAGAGTAAAATGTTTATTTATTGAGAAATGAGTAGTGTTTGTTTTTATTTAATATACAGCCAATCCTTGTTATTCATAGTCTGGGGTACGGGTGTTAAATTTTACATTTAGCATAAAATTATGCAATCTTGTAAAATTTCAAGTTCATTCCTGCTTGGAATATGTGTGGCGAAAAATAACACCTTTATATTCGAAAACGATACAAATAGCTTCAAAATGGTGTTGGAAATGGGTGACAAAATATTGAAATACTACAAATAGCACTATTTGCTCATATTATGATTGACAATACAGTAGGTGGTATAAATGTAATTAATTGTGACTTTTTCGAATCCTATTTCTCCAGATGCTTATTATTTATTGATTTTATTAATGTTTTTGATGGAAACATGCTTTAGACCTCTGAAGCTTTGTTGACATTATTTATCTTTCGATGGGCTAATTATAGGTCTACTGTTTTAGGAATATTATCATAAATAGATATTAGAAAGACCAATATAGTTCAATTTCTATAGCTTATGTAAAGATTGTAATTTTCATCAAATAAAAGACAACAATAGATAGTACTCCTTATATTAAAGTTTAAACGTTGGAGCGACGGCTCGGCCTGGCGCGCTCGTGTCCCTTTGTACGCACATAGGGCTTAGTGTGTGAGCGTGGAGCACCCGGTGCGGGGCCAAAGTGGCGTACCGCCTCGCGGGCGTTCCTACGGCCCTGCATCAACACTGTCTTGCGTCCAGTAGGTGCACGGAGAGCAAGCTGGTCAAATGTCAGAATCTCTCCTGAAAATGGAAAGATTAGACTTAGAAAAGATAATAGAAATAGGAAATGATAATATGGCTACAACTATTTACATCCCACTTACTGCTAGGATCTACAGTGTCCCTCCACAACTATGGGCAGCCCTAATCATACTATCATACTTTTCCAAAGTGGATTAGCAGAAACAAAGGGAATGAACAACTCATCAAGGAGTTACTGATATACATAGAAATTTCACAATGAATAAAAGTTATGTTATCAAGGACGAGCCAAACCTGAGCTTTAACAATTGAACACCACAAACTTGTAACTTGCCAACAAACAAGGCAGATGAGTAATACATATGGCATTTAACTAATCAAAGTGATTTTGCAAAGTCAAACTCGTTTACCAGAATTTAAACCCTTTACTCTCATAGAATTAGATCTAGAGATCCACCTAAATACCTTCATGAATAAATAAATATCCTTAAATATTAATAATGGCAATTCTTAGGATAATCATTTGGAGATTGGCAGTCTATAGCAGTTTGTGCATGTCCAGCAAGAGCTATTGAAGCAGGATCTAAGTTCTAACACAAAATATGTCAGTCATAATTAATCAAAAATCAAGGAACAATTTGATTTACGACAGTGACATTAGAGCTTTAAATAAAAATGCATTCATTCTAGCACAACCACTACACTTCAAACGTATGGATCATAGAACAAAACATTAATAAGGTGGGCTAAATAAAACCAATTTATCCTGAAACCCAATAGGTTTTTACTGTAAATAATCAAATGAACAAACGCAGGACCTACACACAGCGTAACACAAATTTTCATCATTGTCACAATAAAGTTTACCCATTATTATCATAGTATAAAAGTGTTACTGTGCATGCAAGATAACCTATAACTTTGTTTTCGAACACTGTACATACCTCCGGCGGCCAGAATGCGGGCGCGGGCTTTCTCAGTCACATGTAGGGCAGCCACGGTCAGCTTGGGCACCTTGTACAACCTGACATCGTTGGTCACGGCCCCAACAACAACAGCGATCAGGCCTTCACGCGTAGGCTTTTTCATGTGGCGCACCAAACGCGAAAGCGAGATCGGCGGTCTGTTAATGCGGCTCATAAATAAACGCCGCAGAATTATCTGATTGAATTTCGCATTTGTACGTCTCGCCAAGTACCTGTAAAGCTGTCAAAACAACGTTACCGATCTATTGTATTACCGCAACAATAAACTTATTACTAGCGACCATATAACAATCGATTTTACTCATGAGAAGTTGTAATGATACTTACTTTCACGAGCAATCTCAGGTATACATCCCGAGATTTAACTTCGGTACGCCGTACCTTCCTATCGTGTTTATGGTTGATGTCGACACCCTGAAATAAATAATGCAACACATTCTTCAATTGATTCTCCAAACGTTAAACACTTTACGCTTTCACAGCACTTTCATATCACTGGGATTTTTATTGATAAATTTTATTTTTTGATCATCGAAACTCACCATATTGACAACCGGAAGAAAAAGAAGGCCTATAGACAAAAAACAATATCTGACAGTTAAATGCAGGGTTACCAGCTGTATGAAAACAATAGACAAGTTGTCAAGAAAATGCAGCAGGCATCAAAATTTACGTACATAATGCCACAAGAGGTTTTAATTGTCATATTTGTTTTTCTCTAAAAACAATTGAAAATATATAAGATGTACGCCATATCGACAGATAACAAGTTTCTACTGTCGTTTTTCGGAAAGTGATGGAATTCAATACGAAACATCGAAAATTCTCAAAAAATAAAAATTCTGTTCGTACTTTATCATCAACGAAGCCCCGTTTATCAAGAAAAAGAATTGTTTCGAGAAAAAGAAAATGTATATGTTTGCCTGAAAATTATTCAATAGTAGAATTTCCATCAATATGGAACGAATTAAGACTAAATGGTCAGTTGTGCGATGGTACGATTACATGTAGAGATATGAAATCTATTCGAATACACAGAGCGATACTTTCAGCTATCAGCCCTTACTTTAGAGCAATATTTATAAATTCACTGAAGAAAGGAGAACCTGAGGAAACTGAAATATTCGTTGATGTTCCTAGCTATTATATGAGCTTAATTCTAGATTATGCATATACGGGCACATGTGCAGTAAACGCTGACAATGTTGAACATTTATTGCCTTACGCGGATCGCTTCGACGTTGTTGGAATCATACAATTATGTTGCCAGTTTCTCCTGCAGGAGCTCAGACCACATAACTGTCTAGGTATATTTAAATTTGCAAGATGCTATTTCTGTAGTGAACTTGAAAAGAAGGGAAAATTGTATATAAGACAGAATTTTTCAAGAATTCTAAAAGAATGTTGTGAATTTAAATCATTGTCCTTTGAAGAGCTAGAAGACATATTACAAGATGACGAATTAAATGTGCGTAATGAGGAAATAGTATTTCAAGCTGTAAAAACATGGGTAGAACATGATTTAGATAACAGACGAGAACATATCCCATCGTTACTATCTTGTGTACGCTTTGGGCACATTAGTTTTAAATATTTTAAATCAAAAATATTGCAATGGCAGCCTGTTATTGACGATGAGGTAAGAAAATTCAACACTATTTTACGTCGCCCTGACGGATAAATAACGTTGCGACGCGACAAACTTCTGTACGAACAGAATTATATTTTGTTACATAATTTTTAGAACTGTCAAGAAGCGTTATATCCAGCCGTTGTCTTTTTAACGGTTTTGGACTCGAGGCCCGGCATAGAAGCCGACCTTAATGACCCTTTAGCACGGCCTCGAATACCTTACGAGATCCTATTCGCTGTTGGCGGATGGAGCGCTGGCAGTCCGACAAGTTTCGTTGAAACCTATGACACAAGGTAATATTACCGGTGTTGTTGTTTTATTACACAATATATAAACACAATTAATTTTAAAATCGAATGTATTAATACCAATCGTATACCAATACAATTAGATTTGATACATATTCGTTAAAATCTTGTCAAAGTTAATATGACTGCGCTAGTAGCGCACCTACTAAGTGCCACTACTGACATCAATCGTCTCGAGTGATAAACTATGTAACGCACACTGTTGATACGGTCATAAAAATGTGACACAAAATAAAACATCAAGTTATATTTTTATTGTTCATTGTAGAGCAGACCGATGGTTCTTATCAATTCACATGGACCTTACACCGCGCGCGTATCACGGCCTCTGTGCTCTGAACAACATGATCTACATGATTGGAGGTTTCGACGGTAGCGACCACTTCAATACTGTCCGTTGCTACGATCCGGTAGCAAACACGTGGCATGAAAGGGCCTGTATGTATCAGGCGAGGTGCTACGTCAGCGTTGTCGCTCATGGTAAAATTTAATCTATCTAATATATAAAATTCTCGTGTCACAGTTTTCGTTGCCATACTCCTCCGAAACGGCTTGACCGATTCTCATGA
>DWEM01002727.1:0-11634 GCA_018245935.1 Agara belti belti | reverse complement strand
GACAGACGGACAGACGGACAGACGGACAGACGGACAGACGGACAGACAGACAGACAGGCTTACTTTCGCTTTTATAATGTTAGTATGGATTAGTTTTAAAGCATGTTATAAATAGAAGCTGTATCATTATTTATGAAAAATTTATCTAAATCTAAATTCATTAAGTTGGTACGCCGCAGCACCAGCCGCAGCACCAGCCGCAGCACCAGCCGACGCAACAACGTCGTATCTACTCGCCGAGTCGGCGGCAGGAAGTGGAAATTGCCTGAATTATGGTGTTTGCTCTGTTGTTGAATCTCTGACGTTATTCCATAGTATATCATCACAGATAATAAGTCACTTAAAAATTGTAAACACAGTGTTTTTAATCTATCGTACAATCGTTCAATAACATAATGCAGGCACGGAACAAATTTATCGAGTTGGAGTTGGAATCGAACCCGTAACCTACGGCACAGCGCTTAGGTTCGTAAACCGTTGCAAACACGCCGCTGTACTGAACTACAATCACAATAAAATGTTTATTATTTAGTAATGTTTGTTCACGGACGACGCGCGTCGGTCGGTCCGCGTCATATCGCGTACGAAATTCGCACAAAGCCTACATAAAAGTCCGTAACGTTACATGTTAATAATAATAATACTACCATGATTCACATTTACCACTGAAGTAACAAAGGGATGAGCGTGTTACCGCAGGAATTCGTGACCCGGATGTCCCTGGGGTAAAACAAAATACTGTGTATAAAATATTTGTTCTCTACGAACTGTTTGCTGAGCAATAATCGTGATAACGAGTCGTGCTCGGTGTGCGATGGTATCGAACGGCAAAATCTATGCGGTCTCATCGACGGTTTGACTTATACTTAGGCGTCATAAATAGCAAAACAGAACTTTGACACCGTTATGATAACAGTATATATTAAAAAACAATATACCGGAAACCGCTAAGATGAAAAAAAAGTAGGACAGGAATGAGACCTTATAAATACGAGTAAGGCAAGTAACGTGACGGTCGTCGAGGCCGAAGGCGACCGGCCGGTGCGTTGTCGCCGCCCGCGCTGCGCGAGTGACGCATGGCTCACGTGGCTCACAATGGCCACTGTACCATTGTCGGACGCGGTCTTCCGTAAACACGCGCACCACATACGGCCCATTGCAATGGTAATAGTTTCCTCCTTCGTGCGCGACCACAAAGCGCGCCATCCCGGAAGCCAACGAAGAGGATTAGAAAAACATCTTTTCCAATTAACTTCGCCACAGTTCAGTAGATAAGATACAACAAAAACGACAATAATTATATCAGAGTTAAGATAATACGCGTGCACGAATATCATCAATCAAATTATCCTCAACGTACATTTTAATTATTATTAGTTCGACTGCATATACGACTTGTAATATGCTCGATTGTCTGAAGAAAATAAGTAAAAAACAACGTATTACACAGAATTAATTGAAAATAACACCGTTCGGTAATAAAGTCCTTAACGACACTACGAGTATTGTTACACGAAATATTGTCGTGAAGGATGGGGTTGTGTTATGATTTTCTGCTCTGAAACTATAACAATCGGCCCATCGTTGGACGGTATCTTATTCTGTCTTGATATTGTTGAAACACGGTCATCCGCCTCACACAGTTCGGAAAGATTGGGTCTAGGTTGGTCTTGAGCATTGGATTTTATTAAAGTTTTAGGCTTATTAACTCTTCTTTCAGGCTTTTATTTAAGTTTGAAGGGTTAATGGAATTGCTTCACTTATTTCTCGAAAACAATAAGCGTTTACAGGCAAATTCTCGAGCAACCGTTATTTGCCCGTTTGTAAATTCAAGTTTTAGATTATCACATGACATCTTTACTATATCGGTCACTAGCCTAATTCTCTTTGTTCTTCAATCGGAGATCATTCGAATCATGACTCCCGGTCTAATACCGATTCCATCCAAAGGAATACTATCATGGGAATATGGAAATATGGGAATTTAGATTCACCTGTATTTATGTTTGTTTACTTGTAAGCTTGGAAGCTTGTATGTATGTGAGTAACTTTTTCAACAAAAATAAAAACACGTTTCTATAGCACATCGAACTAAAAGATGTAAAATAAATGTAGCTTAATAAAACTGAAAAACACGCTTTAAAGCACATCAAACTAAAAAGTAGATAATAATTCTTAATTTAGCTTCAAAGCGTGTTTTTTAGTTTTTTTTAACTACATATCTTTATTTTTGCCAGGTTTACTCGGTTTGATATGTATTTATCACTTTACATTAAAAACCCATGTAATCCTCTAAAAAGTACTTAATGTATATAAATGGTTATTTTATAGTAGTACCCCTTTGGTGTAAATGAGTTATGTGTTATCAAATCAGTGAGCAAATTCATTATCGTATTCCAGTTCGACTTGGGGTGTCAGCCGTGGAAAAGAACGCTCATCGGTACGGTCCACAACCTCGGCCTGGTGTTCTCCTTTATTCTTTCTGGATTTATCTCTGACAGGTGGGAGTCTCTCGTTCTCCTAGCCAGGCTACCGGCTTAACACTGCACATTGTAGATAATAACAAAATTGGCACCCGGTAACCCCAACGTAACTGTGCAATGTCTTAAAGAATCCATTTTATCCATTCATTCTTACACTCATCTGAGAGGTTTTTTATTCATTCATTTTTTACTGCTTTCGGCTGCTTTTTATAAAGTTGATTATACATTTTGCTTGTCTGGCTTTTTATTTACATTTTTTCAATTTAATCTCTTGTAACAGTTCACTGTACTAGATTTTTTAACCATCGATCTTCTCACTACTGTGATCAATTTATGTTTGTGGATCACGTTCGGCCTGCAAGTCGTCTACAAGCTACTTTCTCGATTCCAGATACGGTAGAAAGGTGATCATCGTTGGCACGCCGTTGATGGTGGGCATGGCGGGGCTGCTGAAGTCATTTGCGATGGATTACTGGACTCTTCTCGTGCTTGAGTTCTTAGAAACTGCTTTAGGATATGGAAATGCGTCTATGGTTTTATGTAAATTTCTTTATGCCATTACGGTTTCTTACGTTTAAAATTGTTTATTACTTAGTTTTATAGAAATTATGGAAATAATGAATGCCGTGTTCGTGCAGCATTAGAAGCAGTAAGTCAAAACAGCAGGGTGGTCTACTCGTGCATATCAGATATCCTGTCCAGTTTCGGGGGCGCTTTCTTCGGCCTAATCGCCTGGAAGGTCCCGTACTGGCGCTACATGATGCGCGCCATATACGCACCGCTTCTTGTCGTGGTGAGTAGAGTTTCGGATAATGTTCGGGTCTAAGTTTTCAGTCTGTATGTTTCAGTATCTGTATCATGTGGAAACAGGCTAATTTTGGAAATAGAGTATTTCATATAGCGTTTTTTACGTGTCGTCGAATGTTCTTCTGCCTTGCCCGTAAGCATATTCGGGGTAGCACAAGAAAGAACCATAACATATTGTTATGA
Organism: Agara belti belti; assembly: GCA_018245935.1. Lineage (NCBI taxonomy): Eukaryota > Metazoa > Arthropoda > Insecta > Lepidoptera > Hesperiidae > Agara > Agara belti. Next base: position 8,161 of record DWEM01002727.1, on the reverse strand, counting down.
AAATATTGATATAGTTTTTACCGCTCCCTCCCTTCACGTTTTGGCTTATGTTTTTTCTCTCTCTGTTTTCAGGTGTTTTATATATTTCTAGTCGACGAAGGGGTGCGGTGGCTGCTGGCCCACAACAGACGAGACGAAGCCGTCAGGGTGCTGAACAAGGTAGCCAAGATCAACAACATCACTTGGTCTCAGAAGGCCAAGGCAATGCTGGAGAAGATCAGCGACGAGACGAACAAAACGGACGGGGTGTGTACTGTTTTTTTAATCGTAATCCTATTTGAAACGTGGCATCAGTACCCAATGAGGCGCTGACAATTTATACATAATACAATCGTAACCTAACAGGTCGCGATTAATATCAATGTTTTTGATTACTTTGTAAAGAATGAAAAAGTGAAAAAAAAAAACTAAAATCTGTTCTTACTTCAGTAATTTTATAAATTATATTGTTTTGTTAAAGGCGTGTTAGTTGCTTAATCAATGTAGAAGAACTGAAGACGGTACGATCCATTAATAGAATATTTCGAGCAAATCAATTTAACCACATTTACTTTTGGTATTATATAACAAATAATATTCATAACATACTGTCACTTAAATCAGCAACGCACTGAATTTATAAAGGACTCGCCGACTGTAGCTTACATATTTTGAATTGACTACCGACGACATTTCACGTAATAGAGTTATGTGAGACCCGCAGCAATTTGGAACTTTCGTTTTTTTGTGCTTAGGTTTATACTTATTGCAATATTATGACTACCACTGTATCTCATATCAGACGGGTCAACCTATTCCGTACGAAAAACCTCAAATACTCGCTGTATTGAGATCTAAGAAGATCGTGATCCGCGTGGCGATCATCGCGGCTTGCTTCTTCTGCTGTATCTTCGTGTACAACGGAGCCATCGTGAACTCGACCAGCATCTCCGGGAACAAGTACCTGAACTTCTCGGCCATGATGTTGGTGGCGGTGCCCACGCGCGTGGTCACGGCGCTGACGCTCACGCGGTTCGGCAGGAAGGCACCTATCTGTGTAGCCTACTGCCTCTGCGCTTTCTTCTTTGCGGTATCAGCATTTGTGCCCAAATGTACGTATTAACCTCATTACATGTACGTGCTTACATAAAATTAAGCATTTTTGAGTTCCCATCCGGTTGCACATAAAAACATGAAATTATTTGAGAATCTTCAGCGTAAGTAACGTACAATGCGATGGAATTTTCGTCTAAAAGTGGATTCACGAAGGGATGTTAATGGCAAATATGCTGCATTTTTTATGTAATCTTACAAAGCTTTGAGTTTAACCGCATCTCTGATAAGATCCATATGAGTATTGCATGTATTTTAACCTTAAAAATAAAACGTCTCCAGCAATCTGGTGGGCGTCGATCCTCTTCTACCTGGCCGGCAAGATGTGCAGCAGCTACGGCATCTTCTCGGTGCACGTGGTGGCCATGGAGGTGTTCCCCACCACTTCGCGCAACTCGCTCACCAATATCGCCAACACCGTGGGCCGGCTGGGCTCCGTGCTGGCGCCGCAGGCTCCATTGCTGGTGACGAGTGTTCACTGTTCACTTTCATACGTTTCATTCGTCTAGCGCGTCTTCATATACGAGTATCTGTAATGTTTACTCGTGTACGCTCCTCGCGCCACATATGGAACAGTTACTCGATGCTATACGTCATTTATCATAAAACGGTCAATTGTTACGTAATATAATTTGATGCCACTAAAGACAAACGCAAAACTCGTTAATAATTTTGTCTCATATATGTGCATAGGTGTGCGTAGCGAATGAGCCTCGAATACACAGTGGAGGGTCTTAGGGTGAATAACTGAATGGATTGATCGAGACGGCTCGTCAGAGCGAAATGACAAGTTATAACCGATACATGGGAGCGAGGCCTCCTTGCGAGCTGAATACTCTCAGGCCCTGTACTATTGCTTTCCTGAACGGTAAAATCATACAGCACACATTACTAAGGCATATATCGAAATTATTTTTATCGAGTATACCTATATTTTACGATATATTTGATACAAACGTATCTGCCCCTAATAGTGAACAACTGTTTTTCTGAACGTACTATGCGGATTGACCTGTCAATAGACTTAGAAACTAATTAACCGTATAGAATAGTCTTATAAAAATATGCCGTTAATTTACACTCCGTTACCCGGTCGATGTGGAGTACTCCATGAGTTCAAAAAGGATGTTCGCTTCGCTACTACTACTACTAGCTACCGCAATAACTTCGTTTTCTTAAGTGCAATGTTAGGTTAATCGTTTTATGCCAGGTCTTTATAAATACAAGAACAGATTCAATTTCTTATACATACAAACATATATTACGGCTTTAAAATTATTTACCAACATAAGTATGTACGTTTATAATTATTCCGCTGACCGGTTACCGCGCGACGGTGGCCCAGTACACGATCACATCAGACGAAGAGTACTCGTGTGCGCGCAGGAGCAGTACATGTCCGGGCTGCCGAGCCTGGTGTTCGCGGCGGCGGCGCTGGGCCCCGCGGCGCTGGCGCTGCTGCTGCCCGACGCCAGCCGGCGCGCGCTGCCCGACCGCCTGCTGGACGCCGAGCGGCTGGACGCGGCCGAGCCCCGCGCGCCGCCCGCGCCCGCCCCGCGCCCCCGCACCTTATCGCCTCGTAGCGACATGCGATAATCTCGTAGAGTACGCGTGAATCTCGTTTGTTTGCTGTGAATTTATCTGCGTCATTATGTTGTTGAGGTTTTTGATAGATTTATAAAAATATCCAGATTATAAATAATAATATTTTTACTTATATGAAATGTTGTGATATTTTGTCCGTCCCCTGGACGTCCGATACGAATAGAAAGTTTTGAATCTCGTTACGTAGGCTCGGACGGCAGTTTATCAAAACATTCTTAGTATCAAAAGGAGTCACAATACAAAACGCAATTGCACGCGATAAGGCGTCAGTAAATCCGCGATAACGTTAGTTTAATGTTAACGTGCGAGTTAATCGCAGATAGCTGATCAATAATCGTATTAAGTGGTTCCAATTGGTACGCTATCGCGCGTTACATAAGGGCGTATTACGCACACACACACACACAATGAGCACTGGTAGTAATAGTTTTGAAACTTGATTTATAAGAATATTTTTTAAATTTCAAGTCGAAGTCCGCCCGGACGCGAGCTAACATATCAGCAATATACGTCGTTGGTACATTCCTAGCTGTATACTTCGAAGTATTTCTATAAAGTTTGTTAAAGGTGAACGAACGTGAACGAAATGAACAATATTGCTCCCATGTTTTTAAGGATTTTTTTGGAACGAGTATAGTAAATAAGAAAACAGATTTATTATATCGTTATTACAAAGAACGTAATCTCTGCTATATTTATTAAAGTATTTACAATAATTCTATGACTATACTAAAAATAAACAGGAATTGAGTTGCACGGCACAACAAGATAAACAACTAACTAGATAAAAATATTAATTCCATCGATAATATGACCTCGTGTCATATTCATGATTAATCATATTAATACGTTAAATGCGTGATCGACTCCGTATGTATATAAGTCTATGTTAAATAATCAAATTAATTTTGAACGGAGCGGATAATAGCGGACCGGTTCATTTCAACATGTCGCCATTCTTAGAGATGTAGAAAATACTTCTTATATGTCGCAGGTCGCAAATTCATAAGCCACGTAACAATCGACTATGCTGCTAATTTCACACACAACGAGTGGAACTTATTATTTGATACACTTTCGTGAAACGCCCCCACGGGAGAGGCCCGCGGCGGCGGAAGCCTTCGCTGACAGCTGCCAGGTTAATGCAACACCCGTGCGTTGTCTATTATTTCTTTGAAGGAAAATTCAGTGAGATAAGAAGAGTATTGATCGACAGTTTTCGTGATCGAAACGAAACAAATAAATTACGACTAGCATTCGGGGATTACGATCGAAACGTAATTAGGTTAGGTGGCTTCCTTGTTGGGCTTAGATCTTCCGAGAGCTTCCGCTTCGGCCAGGGTGTCTGGCATCTTGGTGCCTAGAGTCTCCGGTTGCGTGAGGACCAGGATTCCCGACAGGAGGGCCATACCGCCGAACATAATGGATGGGATGCCCTGCCAATACTCCATCTGTAAAAAGGAAGGGTGTCAAGGATTATGTCGTAAATATGAAATAAAAACCTTATACATAAAAAAATACCTCATAATAAAATAATCTAAATTTAAATTTAAAAAATTACAATAACCCGTACCGAATTCGTATGAAAAGTTGAAAGCTATTGATCGGCAACAACGTATGCCTTTTCGATTTATTTAAAGAGAGATTAATATTCCGACAAAGACAATGTAAGGGTTGTAGGAGACCCACCAGGACGGGCGTGAGCGGCGCCGTGATCGAGCCCACGCGGCCGATCATGGACGAGAAGGCGAGCAGCGTGTGGCGGTACACGGTGGGGTACAGCTCCGACGTGAACAGGTACAGCGACGTGAACACCGCCGCGATGCCGAACTTGCCCAACAAGTACACCACCATCCGGAGAACCGTCAGCTCTGAAAGTCACACATGCATTTTACGATCTTGTACTTCCACTTGACCCACTTGCATTGTCTTTACATTCTAGCACTCAACGGTTCACTTCCAACTCACTCGCATTACCGATTCCCTTCCTTACTCCGTTTATGGCAAATAAAATTTATAACTGCTGCTGCTATATCTTACAGTTGTTATTCCGGCCGTTGCAAAAAAATTGTACATGTCATAGAAACATTGATAAGTACCTATATACATATATACTCGTTTATACGAAAAATAAAATCTATAATTTTTTTATTAGTCAATATTATTATGTTCAATCAGTGATTACAGTATTAAAATGAGATTCTATGATCTCTTAAAATAATATCAATCAAAATATATCATTTTAAAATTGATAATAATAAATCCTCAGCGTGCATTCGAAAATAGTTTTTTAAGCTACTATCAAGCTTACCGTCAGGAATGAAAGCGAAGGCTATGTTGCATGCAGCGCTCAAAAAGAATCCAATGGATAACGTCGGCTTCCTTCCGATTATATTTAGGACCAAAGCTGCCGTATAGAAGCCCGGAATCTCAATAGCACAAGTAAGAATATAGTTTAAGTGCATGGTGTCGGACAGACTGGTGGAGTTAATTGATAGGCCGTAGTAAACGAATGTTGTTGTAATCCACCAAATAGGCGTGGTACAAATTCTTCTCAGAAGGATCGGTGAGCGAATAATGGATTGAAATAGACCGGGGTCGTCTTCTGCAGTCTAGAAAAGACAAATAGAAGATTTGGTGTAAATTACTCCAAGTTCGTCTGCAAATAAAGGTGTACTCGATTGTTTAAGTGCTATGAACGCGCTACCTGGGTGGTCTCGGGAGGTGCCGGCGGGTTCATCAACGCCTCCATTGATTTCTCACTGATTTGTTTCCCATTAACTCTGGCAACCTTTTCTAACACCGTTCGTGCTTCCTCGAAACGTCCTTTAGAGAGAAGCCATCGGATACTTTCCGAGAGAATCCAGTAATAGCCGACGATTAGGAAACAAGGTACGTGAAGAACTATAATCATGTATCGCCACTGTGGAATGAGCCAAGCTACGCCGCCAAGAATAACTTGCCCGACGGCAAACATGGATGTGGTCGTAGCGCTTGTCACGACACGGTATTTCGGTCCAACGAGTTCGGCGGCTGCGAAAATTGATCGAGTGAAATTGCGAAATATTACTAAACTATCACAAATTATTCTATTTCCAGTTAATGTAGTTTACGCATTAACACTACCTTCTTGGAGAGTCATTAAATTGATACGTACCGAAAATGTAAGCTGAACTGAATGTTCCAGCTCCCAAAGTTGTTTGGAGAATTTGGAACACGAGGTACATAGGATAGTTGACAGAGAAGGCTCTGATTAAACCTATAAGAGCGAGGTTGAAGATGCTAATGATAAGGGCAATTCGTCTACCAAATCTGTCCGAAATGTACCCCGTGATCGGGAGCACCAACAGCGTCCCCACGCTGTTCAGTGTGCCGGCGAGCGCCCGCAGCCACTCTTCGCATCCAAGATCGAACTAAAAGCGGTTATCTTGTTTTAGTTCCAGTTTACAACATTTTTACATTTAATAATTCAAAAATTATTGTTCCTATCGGTTAAATTCTATAAGCCTTACTTTTTTTCTTATTCAAAATTGCACGAACAAAGGATAAACTAATACAAACGATGAAGCTAAACGTGCAAATAGGCACAAGATAAGTACCATTATCACACAGTAAATGTATGTGCAGACAGTGATACAAAATTTCATAGCATTAATTTAATTTAATATCTTTAAACAACCTCATATGAATAAAATTAAAAAAAAAACAGAATTGAATACACAATTAAATGAGATTAGCGATAGTTACGATAAGTAGAGAGAACTAGGTATATATGTATAAGATAAAAAGTTGTTTATATAAGTGATATACATTCAGGTTTAGAGATTTCATTTACGATACGTTTAAGTACAATGAGTGAAGATATAGACTTAAAAGTATAGATTCAACATTTAAAGACGATTTAAATAGTTTCGTAGTAAAATATTCTGAGGTCATGTTTGCATTTGTAAATAGCGTCGTCGGCGGTAGAATGAGCTTTAACATTAAAAGCATAATGTTCACTACATTACGTGGAAAATAAAACGAATGAACTGTACTTATTGAATCAAATAACTTGAAATATTAATTACATGCAAAGGTGTTCCTATAATCATACTTACATCGTATACCACAGTATTGTCTCTTTCGTACACAAAGCCATCACAACTGATTCTACTGGTTGGGTCAAAGAGATAGGGTGGGCAATACTCGAGACTCCCATTGATAGCGCTCGGTACCGGAGTGAACCTTTCGCAGCTGGCAAAACCAGAGCTCGTTTCAGGGATAGCGTCCAAAATCCAATCGGGACGGAACTCGAAACGTTTTCCATCTTCTCCACACTCGTGAATCTGACATCTGTGAACGAAAATTAATATCTTTTAGATCCGATTAGATACAGTGTAATTGTCTTAAGCATACGCATAATATAGAAGAAATTATTATTTCAGTTTGTCAATTAAAATATCTTTGGAACCTTTTTGGCACTTCATTTCTATACTATAAAATCAATGCTGTCTAACCAACGAAACAGTTGTGTAGAAGGATTAAATAGACTTAGTATGAAAAACAGAGATAGGTTGAAAAATAACGCCACAACAAAATCCTGGTCTTTTTCTGGCCTTTCTCGACCTGCGCAGGTCGAAGTGTCTCCAGTGGCATACGTTCCAGCCTACTCACAAATAGAAAATTCCTCCAAGATTAATTACACCTAAAGCACACATTACCAAAGCGATAATAGTTTATAGGGTAAATGATAGAGTAATTACTTTACAACGGTTAGGTACCTGTGAGGGATTGCAGCGGCTGAAAAGATGAATTCGCTCATAAAAGCCGACATAATCGTCGGGATGGCCACCAGCAGTATATTTCTCAGCTGATACCGTCCAAACTGTCCCAACTCGTTCACGAGAACATAGTCCAGATCGATCGGCGCGTCCGCCGTGCTCGCTCTTTTCTTGGCGGTACTCTGCTTTCTCTCCGATGGTAAATCATTGCTCTCGGTCATTTTTGTTTAATTATTTTCCAGTATCGATGCAGCGCCCGCGACCGTCGGCGTCCCTCCAACGTCTACGACAAATCTTTAAACTTCACTGTTACCTTTAAGGATTTTCAGATTGCCACGCTAAGTCATCGATTTGAATCTAATCGCAGCCGATAATTATAAGGATAAGTAATTAAAATCTGCTTCGGATTTATTTAATCGATCACTTTACGGGTCATTTGCAAACTGTTTTTCATTTGAATTATAAATATGTGAGCCGTTGTTATCAGCGATTAAAGCGATTCACAAGGGCGCGTTTATATAAAATCAGTTATGTAAACTATCTAATTGCGTCTTTCCTTTATAATTATAAACAAATCGGTAAATTTCAATAAAAGGCAGACTCTCTAGCCGTATTTTATGTCATGGAATACGAAAGGAATCAAAGGCCAACGAGAACGTTATCGTGTACTTTACCAAAAGCGAGCATTAAATAATGCGGTG
>DWEM01002726.1:0-11635 GCA_018245935.1 Agara belti belti | reverse complement strand
ATTACGATCCGTTCAGTAGTTTTGGAGTCCATTGAGGACAAACATTGTGACACGAGATTTATATATATTAAGATATCCACAATATAATACATGTCCACTTGTCCACACTTTATGTATTGAAATATGACTGTAGTATATACCAACAAGACTATAGATATACTCGTACGTATAGATGTTGAAAGATACCTTTGATATTTTCTTCATTACTGCAGGCGGTGGACCGTCATTGCTGTCCGTAGGCACGTAAAACATTTGAGTGTCCAGCGATCCGTCTGGCTTTGGAATAGGCTTGATCTATAAATATAGAATAAACATTTAAAATATAATTAAAATGTAACGAATATGGTAAACTGTAGCAGCTTTGAAGCAAATAACGTAATTTATTTCTATTTTTAATACGAAAATATCAAACGTCTTTGAAGCCGAGAACTCCCGAACAGTGAAGTAATAAATTTATTTAATGTAACGTTGGATTTTTAACTTTATCGAACACTTGTGTTCCACAAATGAAATGGTAACCTTTATAGTTATACGGGGATGAGGCGGCTCCGGATTCTCCATATCCTGCGTCTTCTTCTTTCTCTTGTGTTTATGCGACTTAGAAGGAGAACGCAACAGATCCGGCGAATATCTCGATCGATGCTTCTCCTTTCTTCGTTTCCTATTCGCTTTGTACGTAGCGATGTCGGAAGATAGATTCGCTAAAGTGTTTTCAATAGAACTCTCTATTGCCTTACTGTCTCTTTCCTTCGTTTCGTTTAGAAGAGCTGAGAACGATAAATTTTGAGCGTAAGTATCATCTTTCTTGGGCGGTGCAATGTTGTTGGAATCAGTCGAGTTTTCGTTCTGAGAATCGTACGGACTATCGGCGACGATGGGCGTTATTGACATCAGCGGAGTGTTTGTGAGTATTGGCGAAGTGAAGCTGCGTTTGTGTAGCTTCTTCGATAGCTCCATGGGCACCGGCGTTGAAGTGTGGTCCTTCTTTGATTTTGTTCTCTTCTCCTTTTTCAGCTTCACATCGGCGCTGTCGTTGCCGTCGCTACTGAATTCGAACGGCTTTATTGTTACTTTTATTGGTGAGATGCTTTCAGAAGTCATGGTTGTTCCCAATTTCAATTTACTGTCTTTCTTGTTTTTCGATTTAAGCGAAGGCGAATCCGGCAATGACCCCAAGCTCCGCGGCCCGCAAATTATTGCACCGTCCTTGCTGTAGCGGATACGCGAACGGCGCGGTACTTTCTTCTCTAAAACTTCAGGTTCCGAATCAGAAGTCTTGTCACATTCGGAACATTGCCTGCAAATATGGTCAAAGCATAAATTGTTTGTAGCACTATTTCGTATTGCGCCGATATTTGTATAAAAACCTATGTAATTTGCATAAATTACAGTTCAGCCGCTGGTAAGTTTCTAACTTTAACATTTTGTCACCTAAGTATGGTTATCAAAAGTTTATTATAACTAAAAAAAAATACTTAATTTTAATAAACAAGCTCAATTTTTATAAATCGTACGTCACGTTATGATACGGTATCAATAACGGTATGCACAATTTTTAGATCCATTTAATCCATACGGATTGATCTAATCAATTGACGCGCATATTGGTGTATGAGAATAAAAGTGGACATTTACCATCCATAGAGCTTGCTCTTCTTGGGCGGGCGCTGCAGCGGCGGGTTGAGGCAGTGCAAGTGGTAGTGCTGGCGGCACGTGTCGCACGCCGCCATAAGGTGCCGCTCGCTGCGCCGGCCGCACGCCGCGCACGCGCGCGCCAGCATGCCGCCCGCGTCCGCGCACTCCGCGCCCGCCACGCCCCCTGCGCCCGCCACGCCCCCCACGCCCGCTGCACACACGACTCACAGTACACACACATACATTATACCGCCGACCGTTTACTGTTTGTTTTCTATACTTATACAGTTCTACACTCGTACAAATTATATTTCGAATGAAACTTGTTGGAAAATCGTATTCTAAAAGCAGATTCGTGGAAATCTGGCGGTTATATGCTAATACTATTCTATGACAGCTATAAAAATGATGAAATGAAAGTAAGAGTGAAATTTAAGCTCAAAACTAGTGCAACGCCATTAGTTATATGTAAGTGAGAACTCAAAAAAGTTGAAACGTAAACCACGATTCAAAAATCAATTACCTGAAATTTGTTAATGCAAAATCTAATCAAAAACATCGATATTAAAAACGGAGTGATCCTTAAAGTCTGTACTTTCTATTATAAAAATATCCCACTGACCTTCGAACGAGGTTGACAAGACTTTTCCTTGGCGTGCGTCCGGGTTGTCGCTAAGAGGAAAACCAACGCCCATCTTAAGTGCGGCCGCGGTGGGCACAGACATACACCTGCTGGTCCACTTATACATACAGTTTGAACCTAAACTAGTCCTTAATATTTTGATAGTATTCAGTCATGCAGTCCCACATATGACATGCAATCTGATCAGCCAAATAACGTTTATAATAAACTATTAAAAGACATATATTATTGCTGGACACAATTTAAATGTAAATTGTAGGTTCTTTAACTCCCATTGGTTGAAACTAGTTTCGTACCAATCATGTTTGTTGTTAAATATTCTCATAATGATAATAATACAAAGTTATTACTAAGTGTTAACATAAGTTAATGTAAGTGAAAGATCTGTAAAGACACTAAAGAAATTTCAGTAACTTGTATAAGTTTCATCACCTTTATAGATGATCTAGACAAAATATTACATATCACAAAAGTTATACCATTTTGAACCCAACCAGCAATAGGATAAACAGGCTGTCTATTCTGTCAATATTGTCCATAGTAGCAGGTAGGACTGTTGTAACTAAGCCAGTAAAAACAGGGTCCCAACACCAGTATGAATAAGTTCAGCATTTTGGCCGAGCACATACTTAGGTATTTATGATGTATGATTTGATAGGTGGCGTTTCAAAAGTAAACTGTCAAAATCCAAAAAGATAAATGTTTTATCCAATAGGTATATATTCGTTAAAAAAAAATGCAAGCAACACAGCTTCAGTTTTTTGCTTTATCTTTTATGATTAACTTCTGTATAATATTTCTGACTTTAACATCTCAACTTATTCATTGCGTATTCTGTTCCATTACTTAAAGTTACTTTCAAATCAATCTTGCAAGTCATACAAAGTCATCTAAGTACATGCCGGGCCACGGTGGAATAACACAAATATATAAATATATTGTACATAAATATTACTTAAATATCACATTATAGTCCAGTAACATATTACATACCGCTTCTGCAACTGCTGTGGAGTTACTTTAGGTGTGGACCGAGGTAAGACCGCCGGGATGAGAGGTTTATCTTCCATGATGGGTGGTGTGGTTTTATTGGGACACAAGGAAATTATAATGTTGTATATATTCTGGAGGGCTTGCCTCCTCGATGTCATTTGTGCCAAGGCGTCTGTATTGTCTTTAAATGCCTGGAAGAATAACACACGTGTTTAATGAATATAGTACTTATTATTAATTAGAGAAAAGCAGATGTTCAAAATGAACACTATACGTTATAATTTCTTTGTATTGGTATTATTTTATTTGCAATCGAACCAATAGAATAGAAAAGGAATTTTAATCAATCAGAAAAATTACAATTAGGTATAAAAAATAATATATTGTTTTATGTAATATTAATAAATATGGAAAACGAGAATAAATTCCAATAATATTAAATATGCCTTAGGCTATATATTATATAGGCCTCTGCCTACCCTGTTAGAGATCCACGTGATGGTTAGAGATCCACATATATTGTAGATATATTTTATAAATGTGAAAGTAACTATCAAAATAAATTACAGTGATATTAGAAATAATGCCAAGATAAGTATGTCTGGATAAATAAACTAATATGGGAAAACAATAAAAGCATTGTTATCAAGGCTTTTAACTACTAAGACGAAGTCATAATACAAAAATACAGAGAACTGTTCAAGACCTCCAAAATTATCAAACTAATTTTAAGCAACAAATAAATCTACGTAAAAAAAAATATTCACGCCCTACACATCGAGTGGATAACAATTAATATCATACTAAAGAAGAAATATAGTCTGAATTCTCCCTCTGCGTTCTCAACATTTACCTCATCATAGTCTGTCCTGAGTTTCTCGTCCCCTGCCAAGTACTTTTCATTTTCTTTGGTGAGCCGCTCGAGAGCTTTTCTCAATGAGGTAACACGGGAGTTCCTCTCGAGGTAGTAGCCGACAAACTCGACGGAGAATGCCGGCGGCACGTGCCAGCGACGGGACACGTCTCGTAGTGCTGCCATCTGTACGTCATCAAAATTCAATTGCTTGTCAAAGGGCTTCAAGGTAAATGAGGATTATTTGAAGCGCACTATACCATTGTCTTCAATGCCCTATCAAAGGCACCAAAGAGCACATAAAATTTTGCTTACTGTTTCATAATTGTCATGATTTTGTTCATGCGTTGTAAGCTCAATACAATTTGTGTCAAAGCATTGTTCAAAACATTTTGTATAAAAACTGACCTGAGCGTCTTGGAATTCCAAGGCATGTGTATCAATGCCCATACTTTCAGCCTTGTGCTGAAATTTCCGCATTGCAGACGCGCTGCTGTACAACATACGCGCCATTTTCTGCGTAGGCACTGTCATACAATACAATAGCGACGTTTTAAATTTATATTTTTGTTTCATTAATCAATAAAACATGAAAATTTATTTGTTTAAGATACTACATTTCAAACAATCTGTTTTTTTATATTAATACCCAAACAAGCTATCAGTCTGTCAAAGTAAAATGGAATATTGTTTTATTGGATTGAATTACTGAATGAATCATAAAATGTTATTGCAGTACGTAACCTACCCCAAGGCGGGTTCCTATTTTCTTTTTGCTGTGCGTACTTCTTCCTGTAGCGGACCAGCTTCCGTTGAATTCGGAGCTCCTCTGCAGTACCAATTTTTTGCACTAATTCTTCTCTTCTACAAATGATAAAACACGCTTTCTGAAAATTCTTAATGTGACACACTCAATAAAACTCAATAGATTTTAGGTGGGTATTAGAGTTAGAAACAGTTGGTGCTAAGAATAATTTAACCATTGATCTCTTCTCACCTCTTCTCAGTCCTCAACTGTAAAGCGAGCCAATTCCGTTTACGTTTCTTTACAAGCGCTTTATCTGAATGCAATCGGCAGTGAGCATAAAACGGATCTGCTTGTTCCACTTCCTCTGAATGCGCCTCGGCTAGTAAGCCTTCTCGTTGACCACTGCAATGTTTAAATTTGAATATTACAAAAAATATACATGTAACAATATTGTTCAATAGCATTTACAATGGTTGTATATGATCAGGATCTCTTTAAATATTGGATAATAAAAAAAGGATATAATTTTAGTTCTCCTCAAATAATGTGTGTTTCATACCAAGTGACATGGAAGAAAGTCTTGCAGAGACCGGCATCACAGCCAACGCACACCCCAGTACGTGCTAGTGTAGTATCTTCACATAACGCACAAGATCTGGCTCCCCAACGGGAATATGCCATCTCAAACAGTGTGACGCCTGATAACTTCTCCACCTAATACAAATACCAGCATTGAATTGTTTATGGCACTTAAGATATACATTATGAAAAAGCTATTCAATGTAAAAGGAGCAAATTCCCTTTCATTTAGTTATTGGTAATACAGTATTAGTAATATAGAACCTATGGCTCAGGGCCAAAATACAGCTACAAGTGTCTCCTGCCTGTTGGAAGAGGCAACAGAAAGGTGACATTTAAAACTGAACCTGTAAACGTCCAGCCAGCATCATTCTCAATTGTGATCCTCTGTTATAGTTGACAGAGGCCGGAATAGTAAGCTAATATCAAGATAATCTGAATATTTCACAAAAGTTTGTATAAAAAAAATATTACCTCTGAAAATGCAACGCCGGGAACATAAAGAGCACAAACAAGGTGCACCCAAGCACCAACTTCTGTTTCCTTGAATATTCCACCTGGCAAAAAATGAATTGATACTGAATTATTACATAATTTATTTGCTGCTGATTATTATAAAATCTCCTAAAACAGAGTTACCACAAGTAACCTAGTTGTATGAATTGGTTACTTGTGCAAAACTGAAGGCCCATCTATAGGAAATCAACAAAAATGCACAGAAAGTTATAGATCTATTAGGTGTTTTACCTGTATTAGGGCATAATTCACAATTGGGATCACTGACCCCAGCCTTGCAAGCTTCACAAAACCAAGGTTCAGTGGATGCTGAACTGATTGTGCTTGACTCACTGGTGACATCAGACACACCGTAGCAACCTGGAAATAAAAAAAAATATTTATTGTGATACAGAAGTAGCAAACTCACAACCAGAATGAAATATAACTCAATTTTTGTATTTACCTTCATGTACTGTGACACCACAGCCATCACATTCAACTATTTCATTAAAGTCATCACTTCTAGAACCCAGACATCCAGCGCAGATCATTACACTACCTAATTCACCTGGAAACTGTAAAAAAGAGATTTCTAAACAGTAATAACACCTTAGAATGAACTGAACTCTGAAATAAACCATTAAGACAAAATATAAATGCAAATCTACAAATAAAAAACAAAAAGCTTTTCTACCAAATCTATCTACATTAAATTATTTGAACAGTAATCACACAAACACAATACTGGCAAAAAGTATTATAGACATGGCATTAACCCTTTTTGTTTTTGACAGTAGATTGGGGTTCCAATATTAAAAGGATAATAAGGTGGATAAGAGAGCTCATATTTTCATACAACTTCGATAGATGAACTACTTAATTAAATCCTTTGGGTATGAAACCCTAAAAAGGCATGTCAAGCAAGTCTTGGAGCTGAGAATACAAAATAAGAACAAAAAAGGAAAATAACTAAACAGCGTTTAGTATCATTTAAAAATTACATGAGGGTTTCATGACAAACCTTGAACTGGAGCTGCCTAGCTTTTTCAAGCAGATTATTAACAGAGACATCTTCACCAATCTTAGTTGTGTTTTTAAACCCTCCTTCCATATCAGATCCGGACTCATCTGAACTAGCAGTTTTTGCTCCTTCTGTATTTAAATAACATTCATATTAGACATGAAGTATTATACTTACTAGTTCTTCCAATATTTAAATACATTAAAGAGTATAATGAAAGTTTTAACTGTAGGTTAAATAAAATTTAGCTAAACATGTAGAACAGGGTTACAGAAAATACTGAAAGTATATTACAATACAATTTATAGCCTGTATATTTTACTAATTGATGTTTTTATTTTTCACCAACTTGTATTATTGGTAGGAATATATGTAAGTGTTTAACATAAGTAAAAAATAGGTGTTTGAAAGAGTACTCATTGTTTGTTTTTAAGAGGAATCAATTATACATTCATTACACATTAATTGTAATAAGAATCTGTATCCAAAACACATAAAACTTTTGTTTTATATGGAAAAATAGTTCTCCCCTTTAAGTTTAAGTTCACCTAACAGAACAGTTTAATAGTAACATGAATTTGTCGTTCTACACAAATCTAGGTATTTACAAGGCAAATATTTTAATATCTATTTGCCATCCATTGAAACAAAGAACACAATTGAAATCATCACAAAACATATGACATGGCTAATAATAATCGAATATCGATTAATAAAAGAATAAGTTATTTCTGTAGTAGACACAGATTCACAAATTTGTAAAAACCTAAGCATTTTCCAGAATAACGCAGAAAATAATATAAAAGAACAAAGTTTAAGCATACTTTTATCATCATCGTCTGAATTTATGGAGTAATCGTCGCTTTCTTCAGGATGATCTTCAATCCTAAAGTCGGAATCGTCAGAACTTTCCCCTTCACCGAGATCGAAATCCAGCAATGATTGAGGCTCGACTGGCTTCACTTTCCGCTTCGCAGAAGCTCTGCCTGCTGTAAATTATAATGATCACAAGTACACCACCACACTACATGTGAAATATAACCAGCACAATTCTTTAAATAAGATGTAAAATCCACCTACGATTACTCATTTTCAATGTAATTTTTTAAATTAATATTTTCTCGAATTACATTACTATAGAATACTATGTTCAAAAACAGCCCATCACAACAGCTCGCAACACCGGCGTTCACTGATATTTTTGTCTTTAAATATCTGTCTTTCTTATGTCTTTCATTGCACTGAAAGAAATAAGCGATTTCTCTATATTATATTAATATTATTCATTATTGTACATTACATGTACACTTGTATAATTCCGAATCAAAAAACATTTAATAATCTGTGTAATGAAGTTCTCAATTGACACACACAGTGCAAATACAATTTTCTAGAATAATTAAAAAAGTTTAATGCAAACAAAGAAAACGGTAAAGCAGATTAGTAATGTCTATAAATTGTAAATATTAATAATTTATTAAATGTTTTTAATTTATATAATCTGTGAGAACTATACTATAGAAGCGTTCACATTCACGGCCACTTCTGGATTATGTGGACTAATCGTATATAGACATACAGCTATGTGTTCAAACAAGATAATCAATATTTATTTGATGATTTCCTACGGCGTCGCCTATTATGCTTTTTAAGAATAATATAATTTAGCTCTGAATAATAATAGAATATTATAAGTATACTGATCTTAATATAATTATTAATACGCCTATTACATTTAATCGAATTATGAAAGTATAATAATTAATTAAAATATTTACTATACAATAGAATCCGCTTTTTAATTAGAATAGTTGTTCAGTTGAGACGTTCATTCGTAATTTCAAGTTCTGAATTTAATTCATAATATGACAATACTTAACACCGCAAAACAAAATAAATTATTATAAAAATATGCAGTGCATAAGCACGCTCCCGGAGGAGCTTGAACGACTGGCGTAATCCTCCGAACAGGAGGACTACAGTTCGTTTTGTAGAAAAATCTTGATAGATGTAGGTAAAACATAAAATGACATAATATAATGTACAGTATTATAGAGAAGTTTATATTTAACTTGCCTTGTTAATTCGTTAGTGCCTATATACAGATCAAATATTGCAACTGCATTTTAAACCAATAAACCCCAGCCGTCTGAACTGAAATTTTTCATTTTGCATACAGCTTTGGTTTGGATTATAACGCGTGATTTAATTAGTGTTAAAATAAAATAAAAAAATATTTTTAATTCATAAAACACTTGTAACTGAAAAGTCAGAAATACGCAGGTACCAGGTTTTGAACCCGGAACCCAAAAGTGAGAGACCGAAATATTTATTTATCATTTCCATTATTCAGATCCATACTTAAAAGCAGATTTCTGACATTTGTTGTAAAAATAATTTTTAAAAGCTTTCCGTCTTATACCTACCGGCGTAGTTAAGTTTTTCGTGCACTAAATCAATTTATATTTCAAAGCTTTAATCTGTTTCGTCCTGATCACTTACAATTAATTTTAATTACTTGTATAAATTTACTTTTTTTTTATAACATTACATAACAATTAAATGGTTTAAATAATGTAACTAGAATTAGACATTAAATTGTCGTTCCAGATCAATTAAGCTTATTATATGATTCGTTGATATTAGTCAGCGGCATCTCCAACCATTCGTGACGCTTTCGCATATCACACATTTGCTTATTTACACCGCCCGCAAGCTACCGGCTTCGCGTTTAGAATGCAATGCATTTATGCAGAAAGGTAACTAATAAATATCATCGTTTCGTGTCTTTGCAAAAGCGGAACAGTTTTGTTCTAGCTAGGGACAATAACGGCATAGACGGCCTGAAAGTGGGACTGTCCCGCCTTAAATAGATCTCGGTTGGTACAAACATAATTATTATAAATTATGAATTATAGTATTATAATTATAGATAAACAATGATTTTTTTCACAATATATGTTTATACATAACTATTATGCCCCGAAAAATATCTTATTTCCATGGGAAAACAAGTTTTAATCAAAAATGATTATAAAGGCGTTACAGGCGTTTGAATAACGTGTGAACAAAATAAATTCCTTTGTACCACTCGGGCGAAGCTGAGCTACTTTATTTTATAAATAAATATGATATTACATGTGAACTACATTAAGAATGGAAAAGAAGGAAATCTTTCTTAGCCCAACATTGTTACATAAAAGTATACATCTTATTCGACCTATAATTCGATGCCTTTCCTAATAATTCAAGTATTACGCTAATTATGTCACTTTCTTATATAATGATACCAACTTTATAACTTACTAGTGACGAATGAACGATTCACAAGTCATTCGAATTGTTAAAAACGATTTTTAAATTGTCATTTTTATTATACTAATTTGTATCATGATCATTATATTTTATGATTAATACACTCGTATTGTATCGTATAATCGGCATTTTCAATACCAACAAATACCAGAGTATGCAGAGCAATATTTTTTAATGCATCTTGTGCCTTATGTATATATGTACCCAGTCTATATAAAATACGTCTTGTTTATAATATTTGCATGGTATAGTCTTTGAAGGATTCACATAATTATATACAGCAGTAAAAATAGAATAAACATTTGCTGTAATCTAATTATCCACATGGATGTGCATCATTATTTTTATTTGCAAAACCTTGCAACACTGAAACTGTCAGTTTACTGCACCGAATTTGTAAAGTCGAACTAGACTAAGGAATGTCAATGTCATATTTGGGCATTATTTAAAATAAGGGTTTTGTCTGTGTACAGTTCGAGTGTACTTAGATATTCAGGATCCCGATTGTATTTGAGTTTGTCAGCAAAAAAACCATTTAAAATATTTAATAGTAAACTTAAAGGAGTTTTCTTTTAAAATGGTGGGACTTGATACCGATATAAACCGGGATGACGACTGCGATAATATTGGCTTAGGATGTGCTCTGGAACACTTCTCAGAAGTTGAGGAAGTTCTGAATATGATCGACAATGTGAAAAACATTTATAACACGCCTTCCTTTGAAGTAGAATACGATAGACTGTATAACATTTTGAAGCAGTACTATGAACAACCACACTTGCTAGATCCTCACCTGGACAAGATGTTAGGGAGATTCTTCTCTATAATTAAAAATGACCAGTCGTCGTTTGAACTTAAGCATGCCATATTCAACTACATGTATCAGATTATAAGAGTCAGAGGATACAAAGTAGTTGTTAGGCATCTACCTCATGAGGTAAGATTTGATTATTATTGTCACAAAAGCGATATTTACATTCACATTTAATGTGATGTTTGTAAAATGTTAACGTAAATATCACTTTAAGCATCATACGTTATAATTCATATTGAAAGAAAGTTCTAAAAAAAATATATGGGAAAATTATTACAATGTCTTATTGATAATATGACAAAAAAATAAAGCATTAACATAGTATCTTGGGACATCATCAGACACAGCTATCGATACACCCCTAGACACAGTCCAAAAGCAAATGGATAACTAATAAATTACTGAGTCTTGGGTGAAAAATGAACCCATAACCCATAAATCAGCACTTAAATTCAGTAACTACTGGACCTATGGGCCAGCCAAACTCAAGTATGGCATACTCAATTGCAACTTAATGTTGATAACATTGTGCAACA
>DWEM01002725.1:0-11636 GCA_018245935.1 Agara belti belti | reverse complement strand
TACCCAACCCGGGATTTGAACCCGGGACCTCCCGATCGGCAGTCGCGCTAGCAACCGCTCGACCAACGAGGCAGTCAAATTTTTAATAAAGCGAGACTCCTGCGAGCATTCCCTACCCGGAATTAGAAAATATTTTCCAACAGCCACAGGTTTCACGAACCGCGCTTGTGGCAGCAAATTATTAACGCGAGGCGCCTCGACTTTATCATTATTGTATGTATTATAGTCAAAATACACTTCCTTCTGTTGCACTAATATGTGATTATGTTCAATTGTATGTCCTTTTTAAACAGAAAAAGCAATTTCACCATAATGTTATATACTATACTTTCGTTTTATAACCTAAAAAATGTAATATCTCCTGCTATGACGGTGAAGGAAAACATCGCGAGGACACCTGTACACTTTAGGGTATGTTACAAAGGTATAATGTTTTCTGAGGTGAGCGAAGTCTGCAAATCTTCTCTGGACCACCGTGGACAATCTAAAACTTTCACATTGTAACAGGAGATCCTTCTGCAGTAGTGGAAAAATAAAAGATTTTTATGCATTTTTATGATATTCCGTCTTTACTGCTGGCATGTAAAAATAGAATGGCTGACTTTAGATATGTAAAGCCTTGCTTTCAATTACCTCGCAACTGGTTTCGCTTTTCACATCAGAGTAGATTATATTATCAAATGCTTGTCAAAAATCAAAATCCATCAAAACATAATATTCAACAAACACTTAAATTCATATTTCATTCGAATGAATTGTAAGTGTTACGAGATACATAAAATAAATTACATCCGTTTTGTATTATCACATGAATAGGAGCAAAAAGGTTCCAAAGCAAGATGGCAATAAGGTCTATTTTACTACGTTTTTGTAAATTGTGTCGTGAATATCCTTTTAATATATTCCCGGAGCGCTGTAGCATGGGACTCTTTAAAGGGGCGTAAAAGAATTCTCTTGCAGGGAATTGTATTATATTTTTTAATTTTTCTTTATAGCATAAACCTGTTAACTGCGGCTCCGCCCGCGTCATCAAAATAACGGTAATTGGAATATGTAAAATTTACACGTCTTAAATAGTAAAATATGGACTGACCTAACAACTCCGCAAGATTTTTAAATGTATAATAAAGTCGTAACGAACCGCCGAATCCATAACTTCCAATTCATTTAGACAAATTAGAACAGAGAAAAAGAATCATATAACGACAGTTCGTCATTAAAACGTCGAGTTAAATGTAAACTAAACATACTAAATGTATTCTATGAAACCGTGTTAATACTGAAAGAAAGTCATTACTTTTGACGCGTGTCATTATTAACAATCATTAATGATTCATGAGCGATCCGGGAGTTTCTGAGAAACGTGGCTATAACTAAAGTAACAAAACTTCGCCCTTGGAATGTCATTAGCGAGCATCTACTAATAGGTGCGTAGGTATTGTTGCTTAAATGAACCAAATTTCGAGACGACAGTATATAGATTCGGAGAAACGGTGATTAATACAACTTGTAGCAAAGCGAATACGGTAAGGACAAACCAATATAATTAATATATAAAAAAACTATATCACAAGTTTTTTTTATTCAGAAAATTAACCTAGCAAACAGGCAGCCGGTACAGTAAAATATAAACAATAGTTTACTATTGAGTGCCCTTTGTACCAGGATCAAAATCAGCCAAGGTAGAAAGCATCTTCGGCTTTGGTCTTTAGTTATTCCAAGTCTTCCATAAAATCTTCCCTTACCCTTGGGAATACAGTCCATGTCATGCTTTCATAGTTGGTGAGTGTGCCATCGGAACGTGTTTACGATAATATGTAGATTCCTGGAGACTGACTGGACAACTTTGAGTATGTTATAGATTGTATAATGTTTTCTGAGATGAAAGATGCCAATCCGCAGTTGATCAGCGTAGTAGACCTTCCTAAAACCCACTCACTTCGAAACCTGTGCCCAGCAATGGAACAGTTGGTGCGTCGAAAACAAGCAACAACGTGTACTGACACGAATAAAAAACATAGTATTAACAATGTAATGTAAAGCTTCAATAGTTACGAATATTTTCAGTTTCAAGATGAATGTCGCGCAAAGCTCTATCAGCGCCATGTCTCGACATGACATTTTATTATCGATAAACACCACGAAGGTATGAGAGCTGGGCAATTGACGTTTCTTGCCGTAACAATTTATCGGCAATCTGTTGTGGCGGCGTTTCCATTGTTGTAAATATCTGAATCGGACTTTTTTTATCTCAACGTTATGATCGCCCGCTTGTTTCACTGCTGTAGAGATAAAGGAACCTACCCATACTACGTGACCCATTTTTTTTATTATTTTTAGCCGAAGCCGTGTTCCCCCTCCTCGGTGACCACTTGTATTTTATGTCAAGACTTTCTTCCCCCCTCTAGCTTTCACGTGGTAATTCATATATTTTTTTAAATTATTGTTTTTATAATTCAAGTCCTCTTAGAAAAGACAAACACGAGATATACTACTTATTATTATTAATACAATTCATCGTTACTAGTTACTATTCATCGATGAGTAAAATGGCTAATGTCATATGACCTTTGGCGGTAGCCATTTTATTCCAAGCGAGCGAAAAAAAACTTGCTACACAGCTATCGTCTCACGAGCGGGAAGTCGCTGATTGTGGCCGTAAATAACCTCAATTCACCGGCAATATTCTGTCATGATAGCGTTTTCTGTGATGGGCTGTGCAGTGATATTTCGCGCTGCGGCAAAATGACTTATTACCCCGTCGTCATTACCCTATGTATAGGGTTGATATGGCATTGACATTTCTGTATTAAGAACATGATATACGACTTGTATTGTGGTTGTTGGTAAGAAAGACGAGGTTATTAATTTCACTAAGTCTTAAGGCAATAAGTACAATATATTCGTATATGAAAACTCTTAGCGGGCTGGGTTAGGGAACCAAGTTGTAAAGCGGGGCGGATAGTGATTTGATTTATTGAGCGGATACAAAAAATTTATTGTGTCGTATTGTGATAAAAATAAAGTTCAGTTTTGTCTGGAAATAGCCAGTGTTAGGCCAGCTACACTGCCATCCAGTCAAGAGTTTTTGAAGCAGCTAATTAAAAAGTAAATCCGAGCCTTAATGATTCCTACATATTGTATGCGACAATGAGTCTCGTAATACTATAAGCCAATGAAAACTCACATCTTACATCAGTTTAGTTAGTTATTAATATTTACAATTTTCAAACTAAATCTGAAATGGTATTGTACAAATGTAATTCCAGAACATTCGAAGTTTCAGAAGTATTGTCTTCGCTGTTCGTGAACGAAGTGAAAAGCACCACCGAAGTATAAATTGAAAACGATAACAAATTGAAACTTAAGCTGTGACCTGATTTTCACGCGCGCAATTGAGCGCCGGAGTTTTAGGCAGTCAATTTAATTTACGGGTATTCCGATATTGGCGGTTAATTACCGTTAATTGGACTATTTAAATCACAGAGTGTGTGCCTCGAAGCTGTAATTTTACTATTTTCGTGGATAGATATTTCAATCAAAATTAATATAAATTGATACATAATGCTATGTACGCATAAGAATGGGAATAGCCACCTCGTTTCTTAGCAGTGAATGGTAAAATATGAATAATAATTTTATTTTGAAATACCCACATTTTCACAAATCTACGTTTTGCCGTTGTCTCCGTCTTAAAACAATATCAAATCATAAATGATTTATGAAGTACTGTGGGAGTAGAATGCAAATATACTTCTCGGTTTAAAAAAAGAAGAAAAAACACTTGATCATGATTATTTAGTAGTATCGGAAACGGAACAGAGGTCATGCTAATGGGACAGATTGTTGAGACCAGCAATTATGGTACCGGACCGTGCTCCGCGGCGCTCGTAACGTCAAGAGACCTTTCAGACCTCGAATGAAAGGTATTAGAGGTCAGAAAACATCGCAATAAAATGTTTTCAAAGCGATGAATTAAATAACGTCGTTCCAAAGCAAGTCTACTCAAAACGATCCTTCTTTTTTAAAGATTAATTACTGTTTATTAAGAAACAGTTATGATATTATTAAACAGATGTGGCAGAATAAATACGATAAATCAAAAGTTGGTTCAGTAGTGAACTTGTTAGCTGAGCGGGAGTCCAGTTTTCAATTCCCGCACGGACCGAATAATTATGTCTGGGCTATTGTGTCCGGGTGTACAGTTATCTATGTCGGTATATACAATGTAGTTTATCAGTTTTCTGGTTACCATAAAAGACTGCTTTTTTTTAAACTGAGGTAGCCGTGTGTATAAATGTCTAAAGCAATTATTATTATTATTGTACAGTACAAACATAATCTCGATCACTTCAAGCTTTTAATACTTTAATCAAAAGTCCAAACGTAGGATGCCGTAAAGAACTTACGGGCGGATTCAAAACTTTGATTACGACTGTAGCGAGTGGACTTCGACTTCCGGCTCTTTGGTAAGCAAACGGAAAATGCTTTTACAACGCAGTGAGCAGATTAATAATATATCAAACCACTCCGACCTGTTGCCAACAGGCGGTTCGACTACAATTTTAATTAAAATATCTCGCACGATATTTTGTTAATTACGAGCTTGAATAAAACGAGCGTGGAATTACAACTGGGGACTGCGATAATTACCAATATTAAGGTCCGTGTTACTAACACGTAGGGGCGTGACGATCGTTAATTATTCTATGTGAAGAGAGTAACAAATCCAGCAACCACAATTGGACTGCCGCCCGTGGACAACCGTAGCCAACCTCTGACAAGCCTATAAGAATGCAACTGTTGATGTCAATTCAGATAGTGATAGATGCTAATAAGAATTAGTTAGCAGTTGGATATAGTAACATTTAATTTAAGCAATTGTATCTATATAAATAATCTATAGATTGTAGGTATTTGTATTGGCGGTCCGGTTACCATAAAACAGATATTTAATTGCCTAATTTAAATCGGTCTCTTGGTCGAGTGAATTGAAGGTGACGGAGCGATTGTGTCACCCAGGACAAATATTTGTATCCTTTTCACATTTGATTGTTGTGGCTGAGTGTAATAAAATATCTAGTTTATCACCTGTCTGGTTTGGTTTTTGTTGGTCCACTGCTGGACCGGGTCCCCTCTCATTCGACCTAAGATGTTATTAATATATGATTGCCATTTATAAAAAATCAGTTAGCCATATGTGGAATAGTCTCAACTATTAGTCTACGTTACGTTTGGACTATAAACTGGCTATCGCACTCAGGTCAGTTTGCGAAGTTCGAAAAGCTGGTTTCGCTGAGCTTCCGCTAAAAGCCACTCAGACGTAAAAGCCGGTGTCGAACTTAATGCGACATTACGTCAGTCTAAAACTCTCAGAGTGCAGAAATATTCAGATGAATTTTCATATAATTAAATATTCGCTTTATTAGCGCTGATGGAAGAATTGAATCTGTCACGTGTCATTGCGCACGAAAGTTAGCTTAAGTCTAGAATTTTATGAGGAAAGACCGTTGTGTATGTCTTTTTATCATTCACCATTGCCTGTGCTTACTTACACATATAATGGACATTTTAGGTGTATGCTCATGTCATAACTGTAACAATCCTACCTTCCTATTTGCCATAACATCAATATGTATAAATAAATTATTATGAGAATTAGCATATTTAGCTAATTAAGTAAATGCGTTAGATTTATCTTGTCAAGTTGTGAGAACATTATATGAAACAGTTAACAAACTGTAGACACATTGACCGTTTCTATTTATCTCCAATAAAACTAATTACCGAGCAGCCCCTCAGCCACTGAAACTAAACTATGTGGCACTTACGATTAAATCACATATTATGTCTGAACACCGACGGCCCTGCGGTCGAATTGGTTTAAGCGCTGCACGTAATACGTTGCGGTAACAACATGTTCGACAGCCAGAGGCGAGCGAGCTTTACAGAACATCGAAATCGAATGCAAAGTGATATAACTTTACGCATCTTAATAACGCACACAGTCTCATCTAAAAGTACAACTAACTTTAATATCTATGGCAAAAGGCGACTGGGAATGTAAAGTTTTTTTTTTATATTATGAGAGTAGGAAACGAGCTGGAAGCAGTCACGGGTCACCGCTGCCGCCCATGGACATCTGCGACGGACCTCTAATAGGGCTGAAAGGATGGGACTGTTAGTATGAATGATATCTTATTCTATGTTACAATCGAAATTATTTAGATTATCACAAGTTATTTTGCACATGAATATGACATATGATATTATATATCTTCGAGCACCAATGACGCACGCACACACAAAAGATATACAACAGCATAGGTACATACCACTACCGTTACGTGTTTTAAACATTCTTAGGGTTATAGCGTCCACGACGGTTAGTGACAAAGTTAACATATGGAAAGATCGCAAATGAAACTACACACATTAAAGTAATTTCAATATTTTTCTTGATTTGCCAACCTCGCTACCGTATTGACGCCATTGAAACGCGCTCGCCGTTATTCGTTCGAGGTGAAACACGTCCAAGCTTCATTAAGTTTAATTGAGCTGCATCCGATATAAGCGAACATTGGATAGAATGAGCGAACTATTAACTACTCTAGAATGTAGGAAAGCAATTTGTAGAGGAATTGCTTTCTTGGAAACGGTAACTACAAACTACAGGTGCTTTCCACGCTTCGCTAACAACCCGCTAACTGGTGCGTTAATAGCTACCGTAAATAGGCTGCATTGCGTAAAATATTGCTAATTGTATTACATAGAATACCCTCGTGGTCGAGTGGTTAGAGATCCCGGGTTAAACAACCGTAAGGTCGCGGTTTCGATTCCCACCCAGGACAAACATTTGAGCTTCGAGCACAGATCGTTTTTTGACTGAGTGAAAATAAATAATTTCATAAGTATTAATAGTTTATCAGCTGTACGATATATAATAGCTTAATTTGGAATCAGACAGCCGCGTGTAGAATTATCCCAGTTATGATTATTATAAAAGTAGTAGAAAATTCTAACTGGACTCTACTTAAAATTGAATTGGTTAACTCGTTGTGACAGAGATGAAATTGTATGTATTTTTATATATAACATAATTCAATCCCACGCGTCTAATTTCAACAACTCTGTCAACATGGACGACTGTGAATGCCAAAGTGGCGAATTGATTGGCTGGTACACATCGAATGTTCTGGAAAAATACGATTTCGGCTTAGTATGCGATAGTATACTTCAAAAATGTATACACATGTATAAATAACACAAAATATGTATAAGCAGTATTTGAAAGGTTTTAATTCAGGCTGTGGTCAATACGGATAGGATACGTGAAGAGTTTTAGGTTAATCCCCATTTACTACGTCATCACATTGAATGATTTTAATTACACTTTCCAAACTAATCTGAGATGGTATGCAAACGGGTTTATAAAAATGTGCCTATAGCTTTTTTGAAAAATCTTTTCTACATGAAACGTACTTGTTAGCGGAAAACGTCTATATGATTTAGATTTTTCTTTTACGGACTTTTATTGTTTTAAAATCAAATACTGTTTATACCGGATCACGTTTCAATCAAATCTCACGAATCGCGTGCTCGATGGTAACAATCTATCCGCCAGACAGTGTGTTAAATGTGAATGTTGACACGACTGATTGGACGCTGGTTTGTTTATTCAGATGTCCGATATCGCCAACCGTTGTTGAATTTCACGGACGAAATCTATGTATGTATAATAATAATAATAATAAGCCCCTCAAAATCTAACTCCACGTCCGGCACGACCATCGGTTGCCACGTGAGGGGCGGACATTGGCAGCACAGCGCTAAATACTCACCAATGACCAATCGGAGCACTAGTGCATAAAAAGCGATGCATTTAAGAAGTAGGAATACACTACCCCAGGCGGGTACCAGCAGTGGAGAATCCCGCCCCGATCCAACATCTTCGGGCTGCCCCACGTATTCTGGGGGGGGCAAAGTATCGCTTGAGCCTGCCCAGTCTAAGACTGTTGCAGGCCGAACATCTGACGCATCAACTAGAATGCAGTCTCACCTTCCGGCTAAGCCGATGATCTCAGGGGATCCAAGAACGGATAAGGCTGAATACGCCACCCCGACAATAGCTTCTTCATTCAACAGTGTATCTCAATATATAAACCCCGTAGTCAAATCTTTGCATTTATCAGATAATGTTGTGCAAGAGGCTGATGCCGATAATCTTGCACCCATTGCTGATAAAAAATGCGCCAGAAAAAAATGGAGTACAGAAATGAATATTTTCATCTGGCGCACATATCTAAAAATAACTCAATTAGAATCATCCACTAAGGGTTACCTAGACGAACTTCACGATCAATTTCATCACAAATTTCCGCATATGAATGCCTCAAAACAAAGACTGGGAGACCAAAGAAGAGCCATAGTTAGAAGCAATTTACTTCCACAGACACTATTACACAATATCACTGAAGAAGTAAGAACAGAATTATATAACACCAATCAAATATCAAAAGCCGTTATAAACACACAAACAAACATTACAGATAGACGTAGAATGATATGGACAACACATCTAAACGAAACTATAATACGTATTTATTTAGAGGTCACCGAACTAGAATCAAATTTAACAACGTACCGAAAAAAACTGCACGAAAAATTCATCGAATCCTTTCCACACTTATCACACATTACAGAACAACGTATAGCAGATCAAAGAAGAGCAATCATTAATAACAAAATGTTACTAGAGACCAGAATCATAGAAATACGACAAGAAGTAGCGTTAAAACTAAATATGCATAACGTTCATACAGATTCTCAAACACACACACAACACGATCAAACAGAGCAATTAACTAATGTATGTTGTACGGAGGATGCTACACAAGAAAAAGCAGTTTTGCCTTGTAATGATCAAGATGAAGGATTCATACCGGAAAATGAAAAAATTGTATTAGAAAAGCTATTCTTCGAGGCATTAGAAACTTTTAGAAATTTCGAGCCTACTGTAAGACCTTTGTTACCGAAACAAAAAGTAACAAAAAAATTAATCAACGCCGTAAAATATTTAAATTTAACATTAATACCCAAAATTCTATTTAGTAACACAAATTTTGAAACAGTACAACTAATCATATATTGCGCAGCATACTCAGCAGTAATATATAATGGTGGCAAAGTTAATTACGAGCAATCAAAAGGTACACATGGGTATAGAGTACCAGCATGGCAGATCAATCTAGAAAAAAGAATAGAAAAACTTAGAATTCATATAGGACGACTAACTGAATATAATAAAGGGATACGCAACAAACGCTTAGAGAAAAAAGTCGCAGATATAAAACGCAGATACAGAATACACTCCCAACATGAACAACCAAACACAGATTTAACACATTTTTTAGATACGTTGAAACAAAAGCTAAACGCACTGGCAGGTAGATTACGCAGATATAAGCTGACAACTCTCAGAAAGACACAAAACAAGCATTTCCAAAACAATGAAAAGACATTTTATAGATCTTTAAGTCAACCAAGTAGTAGCAACCAATCAATTCCCACAAACGCTTCCTCCCCAAACAAAGATGACTTTGCAAAATTCTGGTCGAATATTTGGTCCGAGACTGTGGAACACAATGAAGGTGAATGGATACAAGAAGATAAAGCCAGATTAGAAGGCGTGCAAGAAATGCAGTTCAAAGAAATTAGTCTAGAATTACTACAGCGTGTTATTTCTAGAACTCATAACTGGAAAGCGACTGGATCGGACAAAATTCATAACTATTGGTATAAGAAGTTTACTAACACGCATCCAATCTTACACACTCACATCAATAATTTTATTAAATCGCCTAACACAGTCCCACATTACGTAACACAAGGTATAACATACATGATCCCCAAAGATGCCACTGCTATGAGTGACCCCGCTAAATACAGACCAATTACTTGCTTACAAAACATATATAAAATTATAACATCATGTATTAGTGAACTAATTTACACACACGCAGAACAAAACAATATTCTAGCAGAAGAGCAGAAAGGTTGTCGAAAAAATACACAAGGGTGCAAGGAACAGCTTGTTATTGACACTGTAATGTTAAAACAGGCTTACACTAAAAAAAGAAACATATTTACCATGTATATAGATTACCAAAAAGCGTTCGATTCAGTGCCCCATTCATGGCTTATATACATATTAAAACATTATAACGTACACCCAGAAATAATTACTTTTCTAAAAACAGCAATGAGCAACTGGAAAACGGAACTTAAAATACATGGTACCCCAGGAGCTACTGAAACCGATCTAATAAATATAAATAGGGGCATATTCCAGGGTGATGCACTAAGTCCTCTGTGGTTTTGCCTAGCCCTAAATCCACTATCAATTTTGTTAAATAACAGCAGAAAAGGTTTTAATATTAAATACAATAATACACAGCACACCATATCACATTTGATGTATATGGACGATATAAAACTATTTGGCAGTTCATTAAATCAAATAAATACTTTAGCTAATATTACTGAAACATTTTCAAATGATATTCACATGCAATTCGGTATTGATAAATGTAAAATTCTATCTGTACGCAAGGGTGTCTTAGAACAAAACTCATACACACTCAACAATGAAGAAGTCATTAGACCCGTCGATCAAACTATAGGATACAAATACTTAGGATACCAACAGTCACGTCAAATTCATCAAAAACAGACTAAGATAACATTAACAGAACATTTTAAATCTAGATTACACAAAATACTCAATACACAACTCAATGCACGAAACACTGTTAAAGCTATTAATACATTTGCAATACCAGTATTAACATATTCATTCGGAATTGTATACTGGACACAAACGGATATTCAAAAACTACAGAGACTCATCAACACAACCATGACCAAGTACAGAAAACATCATCCCCGAGCTTGCATTCAAAGACTGTCTCTCTCCAGACAGGAAGGAGGAAGGAGTCTTATCGATATACAGAATTTACACAACAGACAGATAACAGCGCTGCGGACATATTTTCATAATAGAGCTCTACATACACAGATCCACCAAGCAACGGTACAAGCAGATACAAAGTTAACACCACTAAACTTAAGAGACACCACTATTAACTTACCACAAAACACCACTGACCAAAAAATCCACATTTGGACCCAGAAATCTCTACATGGCCGGCATCGGACCGACCTCACCAATACGAATGTTGACAAAAACGCGTCAAACGCGTGGCTAAAACGAGGCGAACTTTTCCCGGAAACCGAAGCCTTTATGATAGCGATCCAAGATCAAGTTATAGATACCAGAAACTATAGGAAACACATTATTAAAGACTCAACTTTAGTATCCGACATGTGCCGACATTGTCATAGTAGTAGCGAAACTATACAACACATAACAGGAGCTTGTAGATCAATCGTACAAACGGACTACAAGCACCGACATGATCAGGTCGCCGCCATTATCCATCAATATCTGGGCCTTAAATACAAACTAATTACAGAAAAAACTAATTATTATAAATATAACCCCGCAACAGCACTTGAAACTAAACTGTTTAAATTATACTGGGATCGTACAATAATAACTGACAAAACTATACACC
>DWEM01002724.1:0-11642 GCA_018245935.1 Agara belti belti | reverse complement strand
GGTAAGTGTAACCTTTCATACAATATTGTAATATGTAATTATAGTTATAAAATTGTATATTCTAAAACATTACCTTTTTAGCTAGTAGGTATAAAGAATTTTGATGAAAATTTGTTTTGAAGTAATCACTTGAAATCAGTCATTTTTGTGTTCACAAAAATTTAAAACACCAACTGTAAAATAATATATATATATATATACTATAGTTATAATAATCTATCAAAGACAATGTTTGATAAGTTTATAATGTATTTCAGTCTGAAGCTGTAGGAGGTAGTTGTAAGGATACAAGCACCACAGAAGAGAGAAATGTAGTAAAAACAAAAAATGTTATACAGTCACTAGTGGTTTCCCTGCCATTGCCATGTTCTGGAATTCTTCATCACAAAATCAATGAACCAGATAACAGAAATTTGGAAACTGGCAGTGTGGACTCTATGCGGCAAGAATTGTGTTACTTCAAGCCAATAGAAGGGACATCGCCTACAAGGTAATGTAGCATGATGTAAACCTCTGGAATTCAAATGGATGTATTATTCGTCAAATTGTATTTCAAAGAGTTTAATCATAAATAATTTTTTTATCAATTGCTTGTTACTGGCAGGTAATTAAAAATAATAAACAACATTAGCTATATGTGTTATTTAAATGTCTTTTTTTCAGTTTTAACACTGGTAAAACGCTACCCTTGAGGGTGCCAGGGGTCAGGGTGGATAAAGAGAAGAAAAGTCCAAAAAACGAGGCGCCACCCAGTCGCGCTCAGTATATAGACGGTTTATGTCAACTCCGTAACTTATCTCTCGCCAAAAAGCTGCCCTCTGCATTTGTTATAGCTCTTAGTATGCTAAGGGCAAATAATGTAAGTATGGACAAAATACATTGTTGAGCTACAGTAATGTTAGATAATTTATTATTAAATCCTTACACTATGAGTACTTCTCTAATGAGTAAACGCCTTTGTATACAATTCAAATTGAATTTCTGTTTAACTGATATTATTAATGTTGTGCAATTTCAGGACGATTCAGTGAAATGTGTTACTAGATCGAAAATAAAAAAGCTTAGTCCTGTATTGACAACACCACCGGGAAAGAAGAATGGTTGCAATAGAAATAAGCAAAACAATAGGATTGAGGGCATTAACGGTTTAATCCCCGAATCGACCCTGCGACGCACCCGTTCGATGGGTAGCATATCTAAGAATGAGAGTGAGATAACACCTAAGAAAAAAATTAATAATCGTAAAGTTTCCTCTGAACGAAAGCCATATTTAAGAAGCGATTCCAAAAAACTCAATGCCAAAAAGATCTGTCATTCACCTATATTAGAAGAATCCATTAACAATAATAAGGTAAATTTAGTTGTAAAAAATTTGTCTAGTCCACTGGATAATTGTGATGTTAAGAATATTTTGCGAGAACAACTTAGAATTGAGAAGATAATTGAACAAGAGAAGAATGACTTTGAATTAGCTCAGAAAGTGGAAGCGGAGTGGAATGGTCGCAGGCAACTTCGACGCGCAGCTAGCAAACGGCAGGTCACACTCAATTACGCTCTTAGACCTGCAAAAAAACTAAAAGCTTAGTAATTCTCTATTAATATGTAAGTTTTTACTCAACAAAATTATAGTGACTGATATTTAATGGTACCTACTTAATACATGTATTATGCAAATTAAGATTTAACTAATATCTGGGGGTTTCGTCATAAACTTAGCTAAATGTTGTTTCAAATGGATGCATCCCTACTTTTTATCGTTTGATCATTTTTTAGGTCAAATAATATGTAAATTGTAGGAATAATATCTAAAAACTAGTGTTAAATGATTAGACATTGGTCCATACGATGTAACTTGCTGCTTAAATTATTCTTAACGAAACCTTTTAGTGGAGAGGAGGCAACCGCGTGACTCCTTTTTAAACAAAAAAACCGTTGTTGTAGTCCCTAGTCATTGTAAATCTAAATAGGTCAGAAGTTGATTGAATAGTAAGCATTCTAAGGAAAATAAACAATTAACCTATATCCCATATACTTTTTAAAATGTTGCCTGTAACTAATCTAAAAGAACTAGGTATTCCACACCTTCCAACCATATATTTCTAATAAATTTTGAATGCACTTTTCTTGATTCTCCATCGGCCACACTGGGTATAGTGCATAAACTACTTATAATTTGTATGCGATATAGAATCATTTCTGTCAAATTAACCAAAATGTACTAAAACAGTAGGGACTATTTGTTCTCACCCATTGACTTTAGATCGTATTATCCGAGTCAAATATTACATATCAGAGATAACGATCAAACACCTCATACGATCATTTAAACATTAAGCCAGTCTAAAATTATTGACGACGTAAAACTTAATAAAATATGCGAACGACTATTCGTTTTGTTTCATTTCGTTCGATATCAGTTTTGTAAATTTAATAGCTGGGTAATGTAAAAAATTGCATTCTGAATTTACAATTTATATGAAATGTTTTGACTTTTTCACCTTACCTTTATGCTCTCATAGTGTGTACATTTTTCATAGTTTGTGAATTTCACTACTTATCTCAACTTGGCGGCTGCCTGTAACCTTGACAGGATATAGATTGGTATTGATTTCTAATGATACTTAGATTAATTTAGAGCAGTGATTCCCAATTAGTGTTTCCTGGCGTACTTGCCATTTCAAGAATTGCGTAACGCATATAGCAGAAGTCTATTAATATTATAAACTGAACAAGTACTGTACGTCAAGTGTAATTTAAATCCAGTTTAAATTTTAATTTGGCGCCTGTACCTCTAGGGGTGTGCGGTGTGTATTGAGAACCACTGCTTTAAAGCATACTTCACGATGTGTTTATCAACTAATTGTCAGTTAAAGTTTAGACTGTTTGGTAAACTATGAATCAAAGCCATTTTATGTCTTCCCATTTAACTGACCTTTCACGCAACTTTAAGAACCTCAATCAATTGTAGTATAAATAAAGCAAACTTATCTCACCGATTACGTTTAAGATTAAAGTTAAAAAAGCTTAATATCTTTCGGTTTTAAAGGAATTGTTAAACTCAAATTCAGCCCACGCAGTACCTTCGAAAAAGGTATCCATCTTACAAAATGCAGTGATACTAATAAGAAAAAAAAAATTGTCTCTTTAGAAATAATTAAATGTTGAAAATTAATGTATCATCCATCAATTTTGTGTAATAGAATGTCATGTCATAGTAGCATTTATATCTTTAGCTTTCTATTTAATGGTCTTACAGTGTATTCAGGTATATTTTTAATGATTACACCATGTACGATTCTGATTGATCATTTCCTACAAAACCTCACTGCATAGTTTCAACACCGAGTATCAGCAAAAAGTAAAGATTGAAACATAAGATATCAAGATATCTCACGCCATCAAAGCGCAGTACAGAATTTAGGGACTTAAAGTAAAAGCCGTATGTTCTGGACCTATGCAGTGGGTTAAAAAAATGTGGTATTTTAGATTAAGAAGTAAAGATGATATTGCGATGAAATTTTGATCCTTCCTGACGAAGATTTAATTTCCATATTGTTATAGCTTATCGCGAGACTGGTCATCAGTAAAAGAAAAAAAAATTATGATGAACGACAAAATTAGTTATTTCTGAATTATTCTTTACAGTTGTATTTAGTTTGCATGCTCTACATTTGATTCTTCTTAGACTTGTCTCTTCACACAAACAACTTGCTTATTAAACAATGAATAATGTTTATGGAGTCTCCAGGTATCTAGTTATATGTCATAGTCTGTTAGCCAATATATCTCAGCAGTATTTTTTATCTTATCGTTAAATATTCTTGCGAGGACGTCACGCAGTCTGCATCCAGGACATAGAATTTCATTTACATTAATAATAATATACTCTTATATTGTTACTGTTCAGAGGCGGGAGTCTCAATTTATTAACTGCAGATGATTTCAGAAAATACCACTTTTTTATTTGACACTACTTTCTATAACTAAACTGAAATCATCTGTGGATATGAACATTAAATTAGCTTCATGTTGGTACATAGGTGCATTAATATCTGCCCAAAATTGACTTATTCGTTGTTAAACCATAGTAATGAACATTTTATACGTCCACAAGTGTGGATAACCTGTTTCTGAAAAATTTGATAACAACTTGATTTTGTGCACACAATGTGTACATTACATAAATTGACCTTCAGTGTCGGAGTATCTCCGTCCATTGTCCTTCAGCTGTAACCTAATAGTATTGTGTAACCTCCATTTAAATAAGGAAATAACCTGGTGGACTACCAGTGATGTGAAGTTTTATATTTGGCAATATGATTAGAATAAAATAGTTTATAATTCCCGACAATCTTATGAATATTATTATGATTTGAATTGTAAATTAAACTGTTAGTATGGGATTATTTTTGTACATGCTTGCTGTGATATGCCATAAGTGTTAAAACTATTAGTACAATGTTTGTTTTAATTACATTTAGCACTTGTGGCAAAAAAAAAAAAGATTTTGTGATTACTTTCTTTAATGAAAAAACATTCGTGTGTAAATATAGTTTATTCAGTAAATGCTGTTTTATTACTTACAAAGTTCACTTTTTTGTTTTTGGTTTGGTTTTGTTATCTACAACTAGTAATTCCGACTCTGTTAACAAATAAAATTACAAATCACAGATGTCTAGTTACTATTGACTATCAGAATGTTCTAGGCAAGTGATAAAAACAAATACCTAACCAGTTTTTAAACTCTGCATATTATTCAGATATATGTATGCAAACCAAACTGTTTCTACACCATATTTGTCATCTTGAAGACAAATATAATACCTGCAAATTGATGATGTACGCGGCCTCTATGGTGGTGTCATCTCTCGACGTATTTACTATTTATATTTATTAACCAATCAGTACCGTTAGTACTAACGGTAGTGCAACAAGGTTCCAATGCATTAGCAATTTGCGGGAATAATATAGGTGAAGTTTTAAGAAGTGTCCTGAATAGAATTGAAAAAATATATGCCATATGTATGGTAATATGCCGCGTTCGTTGTCTATTGAGGTGAAACTACTTAGCTATTTGTTGAATCT
Source organism: Agara belti belti (assembly GCA_018245935.1). NCBI lineage: Eukaryota > Metazoa > Arthropoda > Insecta > Lepidoptera > Hesperiidae > Agara > Agara belti. The sequence continues at coordinate 6,557 of DWEM01002724.1, read as the reverse complement.
TTACTACTCAGTTGACTACTGAATATTTACCTGAGATCTAATTCCGCAATTTGTTGATTGAAAATATTAAAACGTTAGAAAAATCTATTTCCAACAAAACATTGGAAGACTCCCATTCAGTTACATTTGCAAATTCAGATTGCCCACTCCCACTTGTATAATATATACCTGAAATGTGCAGAATTAATATTTGAATATAGTCAATTACTATGTTTAATTTTGTAATTTAATCTAAATAACAGTGCATGTTGCAAAGTATATTTTAAGTAAAGCATGAATATTGAAGAAAGGTATGTTTTATTTTGAGTAAAAGAATTGACTGACGATTTTTACAGTGGAGTGTAGTGGATTTCAGTAAAATTTAAATTCCTGAGCTATGACTATATCAATAGAAGCTTCTAGGAAATGAACCGCAAAATTTGACAGGACCATTGTTTTCTAGATGCAGGAATGTAAATACAGGTTATATTTCAACTAAAAGTATGATAGGCATGGTAAAATAGTTGCGAGGTAAATTCGTGATTTCAATGGGTTTTAGTGATAAGACACCTTTAATATTCCATTAAAGGATATGAAAACCCTGAGCTCTATTCAGGGCCAGTGTTATGATTTTCACTAGTATTATTATCCGTATTGGAATATGACTGCAAACAAACCAGTTTCTTCGATCCCTGTGAAACAAAAACTATATTTACCTGCCAATTTCAATACAATAAAAGAAATTTTATAGTTCTTATTATAATAATGATTACAAATGAAATAATTATCAACAATAGAAGCTTGGCAACTATACAATATGTTTATTACAAAGGATGTGTGAATGTACGAAAAAAGAATGATTTAACAAAACATAAATGTTACCTGCTTCTTGAATAGTAGTAGTTTTCTTATTTGCAAACACAGCAAATTCAAATTGAAATCTCCACAATTCACAACAGCAACTTCTGTAATAGTATTGTAATATTATTTTAATGGCTTCTTATCCAAAAATTATAAATTCTCATTTCAAAATTGAAAAATATAATCTGCATGAAACCAATTGCAACATGTGCATCGATTGTCCTATGTTTGTTTATTGCCACATCCTTTTTTCCACATTAAACATCTCAGACCATACCATTACATCATAACTCACTCACCACATAGTTGCTGCTTCTCAGATGAACACAAAACTTCTTGCCAGTACAGAGCAATCTTGGGGGTACGCTCGCTGAAGCCATGTCTCACACACAGACACCAAGGCACCTGAGCTTATTTCCACTTTGCATTGCTTTTTGATGCTTCATACACCACCATAAATACACACTCATACCCAATTCTCTAATTATTGAATTGAGAGTAATATTTTAAAAATGTAATTTAAAAATCTCATATTTATTTGACATTGCTCATTGCACAAAGAAAATTCACAATACGGCAGCAATATGGTCTTTGTAAACGGTTTATTCTCACAGAAGTTGAAGAGACTTGCAATATTATAACCGATTACCACCTCAGTATACAAACCAGAACCATTCTTCAGTTGAACATAAATATAACAACCAAACTCATCTAAATTGAAACATCCATCTCATAATACATACATTTTATTTATCTTATCTCTCATCACACCACATCACATTAAAACACACAAAACATTAGTCAGCTTACATCTATCTGCAATTTCTTGGTTCTATAACATTCATGTGAATAATGAGAAAGTGATAATTCTATCACTACAACACTGAATTCCCCAAGAGAAATATAGAAAAATTTTGTTCCATTATGTTTTAACCTATAATATGATACACTAGTCCACACAAACATCTCTGTTATGATCAACAGGTCTCACCTCATGTCTGTGGTTTATTGTTATTCCAGTTACTTCCAGATCCGGAGGGGCCACCACCGCCCCAATTTCCTTGGCCACCTGACCAATTCCCTTGATTCCAGTTGCCACCCTTACCAGCATTCCAAATTGGATTACCACCCTGGTTCCATGCAGGAGGATGCCCATTTTGTCCCCAGTTCGGATTACCATTCCAGTTTTTACCTGGATTGCCTTGTGGAGGTCCACCTTGCCAATTGTTAGGACCTGAATTTCCTGGCCCTCCTAGAAAGCCACCCCATCCTGCTTGATTTAGTGCAGCTGCGACAAGACTAATTGGTAAATTAAAGTTAGGTGGTGGTCCTCCATTAGGGTTAATGCCCAAATTCTGCATATTAAGAGAATCTATGTTGCTGTTGCCTCCATTACTGCTGGAACTACCCGATTGACCTGACCGGTTTCCATCCCAGTTATTGGAATTATAAGAATCATCTTTCCAATTGGGATTAGATTTGCTTTTTATTTTCGGTGCAGCACTGGACACTGATACAGACGCACCTTTAATAACATGATCCTCGCCGCATAAGCTTTGCGCTACTTCTGGATCTAAAAAGGTAACAAAACCAAATGCTCTAAATGGCCGAGGTACAAAAACATCTGTTACTTCACCAAACTTTGAAAAATAATCCCTGAGATCTTCTGCTGTCATATCTTCAGTACATCGCCCGACAAACACTTTGCACGGCATTTGAGGCACCACACCCTCTTTAGAGTTCGGAATGCGAACGTCCACCCAGCGACCGTCGATATTGTGCCTCTGAGCGAGTGCTCTCATCTGCGATGCATACGTAGCAAATCGAATGAAACCAAATCCTTTGAAAGAGCCATTCTTATCCCGCTTTAGCTGCACCATCACTACTTCGCCGAACTGTTCGAAATATTGCTTTATTGATTCCTCTGTAGACTTCCATGGCAAGCCAAGACATATTAAATCTGAACATGTAAGTTTCTTCTCTAGTCGCTTTGTTTTTGCGGCTGAATTCTCAGGGGAAACATCTTCCATTTTACGTTTGTTTTCTTTAGGAAAAACACAAATGTACAAATTTTTACCCCATCCCGTTTCATTAGGCGGATGAAGTTTCCCGTCGCTGATACGAATTCCTCTGATGCTTTTGCTATCAGGATGACGATACTTGAGGCCACATGCTCCGGGAAATTGAGCTACTAAAGTTGATAGCAGCAAAGTCCCGTCAAGTTCAAAAGGAATTTCAACAGCGTTACCGTCGTCTTCATCCTCACTAACTCGTATGTATTCAAATAAATCTTCATTGTATCCATCACTTTTGGAATTCATTTTAATGTGTATCAATATTTAATAAACACAACCGTGTAATACAGTTAGTAATCGATTTCAAAATTATTAACAACACACACAAGAAACAGACAAAATGGCCACGCTCGAGTCAGTAAAAATGCGATCACAGTAAGTAAATCAGCACAATGCTACCAACTGTTAATCATAAATCTTATTTAAACAGCCAAGTAAACATCAATATCCATTATTTTTTTTGGCATATTATATTTAAGCCAAACTATTAATGCTTTCTGCCTACCCCGTTAGGGACCTGGGGTGATGTGTGTTGTTGTTGTTAGTGACTACTAACAACAACGCCAGTCGCCAGTCGCCCAGCGTACCTACGTAGTTCATTAAATCTGAACGCATATAATTTTGTAAATTTTTCTTTGTCAGGTATTAATTTTCAAGTTATTTAAAATACAGGAACGCTGTCTGTCTAATGAGTTGTAATTTAATGATATTTAATAGCATTCTTCGATATTTCTTTAGACTTTTTGTTTGACTTTCACAACATGAATGGCAACATTGAACGTTTTATTTCATTTAATTTATTGTATTACTTGAACATAACATATAAATTTTGCACTCCTTTTCTCTTCTCTTTTCAAAGTTTTCTCTTCGTCTATTAATATGTATATATATGAGTAATGTAATGTAAAAGTATGCCGCTTTTAAGTCATTTAAGGCTAGTAATTTCGTACTTTGCTACAAAGATGCATGATTATTTTATCTGCTAAAACCTTAATATACTTTCTATTTAGAACAATATTACGTATGATGTTCTTAAAAGTTTTCTGCAAATGCGCTGAATTGATACAGAACATCACTATTGCAATAAATAAGGCAATATTCTTTTACAACATGATAGCAGTTGTCAGTTTACTCTGCTCTGCTGAATTAAAAATATTTTTAAGGGATCATTTGAATCCTAATCCCAAAGATACAAATATCCCTATCCCTAACCTTCAATCCTAATCACGACGATAAAAATCCCTATCCCTAACCCTAAATCCAAAATCCCGAAGATAAAAATATATAAGCTTTTAAACTTTTATTCGAGCTCTCTGCCTACCACGTTAGAGATGTGGCGTTTATTCATTACATTTGCACTCTATCCTATCTTTCAACTGCATATGTTTCGTAAAAATTAAAACCGTTTTAACCGGTTATTGTGTAACTCATTGATTTAGAAAATATTTAGCGTGTAGTTGTATACTTAAAATGAGTTTGGAATTGATTTCATGTTGATTGATGATGAATGAACCCTACAGTTTTTGTCTGATAAATTTTATAGCTTAACGTGATCAGAAGAAAAATTCGCTTACCAGTAGATAGTGATCAAATAGTAAGTAAATAAAAAACATTATTAGAAATAGCAGCCTTATGTTTCAAATGATAAAGTAAGACAATATGGCTAGTTGGAATGTTTGTTGTAAAATTTTTGAATTATCCGTCAATGATTATCGAACAAATTTTGTGTTTTATGTTTCAAAAAGAAGGTATCTATAGTATACAGATTCTGTATAATCGAATTATCATTTATATTCAACAAACAAAATGTAAGATATCAGCCTAACGCCAGGTACCGATCCCATGCCGTCACTTGTTCACCTTGAATCTTGACTTTTACCATTTTGTCTGCTATATTTAGGTATCAAGCCATCGAGTAAATAATTACATATAAAATATGTAATGAATTGGCGTTTCGTAATGCCACGTGGCTATCAACCCGTGTTGTAGATCATCATATACAGTGACACCAGCTTGGGACGGATATACAATGTACTTAATAGGCAATTACACTGTAGTTATAATAAAATAAAACCCTTTAAATTCAATTCCTAATTAAGTGTATCTACTGAGTCCTTTTGTAATCTTTGAATAAGTACATAATTTATGTTGATAAAATTTAAAAATTAAATTTAAATAGTATCTAACTGTACCTACACACTAGCCCTGTACACACATGTGTACAAGGATTGTGTAATCGTACTTTAAAAGAATCATTACAATTCAAGATTGTATAAACTAGTATCCGTAGAGCAGGTATAGAAATAGGGCCTTATAATCATCTAACTATGATAGGATAGCCAAATCCAGCTGTGGACCAATAAAAGGATTAAAAAAAATAAGTACTATGACATACTAAAATTGTGATTAATTTTTTTGTATCATGCGGCAAATGTCACTATGGACTTTCGATCTCGTCTGAAATCCGGCGGTACGAACCAGTCTGGTAGGTTAAACATAAACTTGTAAATTACTCGTATTCCTTGATAACGTAGATTGGTTTGTAATTAGGTATGTAAAATTTTGCGGAAAATATTTGTAAAATTTCAACACGCATTAATTTATGAATATAAAGTGGAAATAGGTATAGGCACTTTCTATTAATGTGAAGCATGAACAATTTTAAGGTGTTATAGATACAAAGTTATAAAAAGATATAATGAACTTTTTATTGTTGGGGAGCTATACATTATGATATAATAAATCAATATAATTGTCATACTATGATTGGCAAACTACGGATGAATAAATATATTAATTTATAGTTTTCTAATCCTAAGGCCAATATTTTTTGGGTATGGCCTCTCTAAGCATACGTTAATACTTTATCGACAACACTTTCAGAAGTTTCAGGTAATACCCAGTAGACAAATAAATAGACATCCAATAAACACTAGGCAAACAAATAGTCATTTTTTGAGGCTTTGCACACTTACACTATTAGTTAATAAATGTATGGTGTAATAATAAAAAAAGGCTATTGCATCTCCTACATAATTGAATAGATCTAGTATAGGAAACGTGCGTTTGTTGTTTTGTTTAGTTAGAAGGTCAAAGACCAGTTTCGCAACATTTCTCTTTTTATTTTGAACAAAGGCATAATGCAATGGTTGGGTCCCCTTCACTGGCGCGGGTAGAATCGCCTTGCGCTGGGCCACCGGCTGCAGGAAGCGCGTCCAAGGCGATCGCGCTGCCACACTGCGCGACTGGTTCCTCGCACTTCCATATAGAACTGACGGACTTACTCTCTCGTAGTGAAATATTGTCAAGACCTGATAGTATTTATACAGCTAATAACTTGTCTATTGTCTAACTTGGTAACCATAACTAAGTATTTTGATATTACACAAGCACATTACTTACATAAAAGTGTATGATTAACTAGTGAATTAAATAACTCGAATAGATATTTTTTTCATGAAACTATCTCTAATACCCTATTTCTAATAATCATTTTACTAAATAAAAAAAACCTTTGACGTCTTCATTATATTGGATACTCATCAGTTTTAAATAATTTATTTTTATCCCCTATCCCTACCCTCCCCCATCCCCGAATCTGATACCTCCGTCTGCGTTACCCTGGGTCCTGTGGGTCAAAGT
>DWEM01002723.1:0-11645 GCA_018245935.1 Agara belti belti | reverse complement strand
TATATATTATGACATCCAAGAACAAAATAAACAAATTTACTTATAACGCAAATGTTTGTCCTGGGTGAAAATCGACGTCACGGTTTTCGATTTACCTGTCAGGCCAATCTAACATAACTACTAGACTAAGAGGTCAGTGAAAATCACTCACTGATGCATATTTTGCTGTTGACAAAAGTAATGATTACAAATTCTGAAACGTACAAGTACCTGGTATGTGAATATTATTTAAGCGCCTACTAAAAATATCATAGCTTCTACTCATGAATGTGTAATGACATAAATACACTTAGGTGCATTGTATTAAACACAGACATATATAATGTACATATTTACAAAGAAGAATTATTTATTTCATCTTATAGACTGTATTCTAAATTTTGGAGGATTGCAGGTTTTCGTATATCTATGGTTATATTAATGAAAATAAATAATTCAATAAACGGTAGGCAGTGTTATAATTGTTTTTGATGTACTCATAACGACACGCAATAACGTAGCAATAGTTTACTTATAATTGAGTAGTCTTGACCATAGAATAATGAGTTATAAGTAATTTAACACTTACAATTCCGTGACCTCTATACGTATGAAAAATAAGCGATCAGTCACAGAACCGCCATGTATCTCGGAATGCTAAGTTTGAACGTGTGTTCTAATACGAGTTCTCAGACGTGACGCAGTCGTCTTTAGAGACACGGTTATAGAGTCGAAATTTGAGCTCAACTCAAGACGGTACTAGATAATAGATAGGTACTAGTAAACTCTTCAAGCTTAGGTCTAGGCTATGCTTAGGTTTTTATATTTTCAACACATTACCGTAATGTCCATGTCGATAAGTGGCTTCATGGTCTTTGATAAGTATAAAGAATCACCTGGAACTCGTATAAGTCGAGAGCACCTCAAGCTAATATTTTTCAATCATTTTATTGTCATATTCAAATCACTCTACGAACTAATTTTGACCGAGTAGCATGACATTTTTCTGTTCTTGACCAATATTTTATAACTACAATATCACACGGCTAGACTCAGGTGTCTCCTGTGACGGTAGGCCTGGAGCATTCTCCACCACACTGATTGTATAACATATTTTTTTTCATATACATAGTACATACATGTACAAACGCCTGGTATTTTTTGTATTCCAAATTACAATTCAGTCAATAAATAAACGTAAGTCATCCCCCCACCGCATTATTCAGATAAAGTACGTAACTTGATCACGTACGAGGTATAACGACCGAGAATACTAGTTTTTTGTTCACCTTTTCCGTTTCCTATCACATGATTCTCGAATTACATGACCAGGTTTATTCAACACAATAGAAGTACATTGATATTGAAAAAAATTATATTTCGCTATGTAACGAGATGACTTATTAAAAAGTATTGAAAAATGTCAACCTTGCGGTAGGACGTAAAACGTAGATTTGCAAGCTCATAACTGAATGCACGATAACGAACGCGTGCGACTTCTTCGTGCTGGGGCTTCCGAAAGTTTCTGTCATCGACATTCCTGAAACATTTTAAAGTATGTGGTTTCTCAGGAATTAAGGTGTGGGATAAGAAGGGATATCCAAAAGAGTTTGTTCAAAATGTCTTAAGGGCCCCTAATAGGTTTTACCGACGTTTATCTAAATAAGTTAAAGGCAACAATCGCATTTGTTTCATTTGACGAAACTGTGAAAATGTTGGAAATTGATATCTTTGAAACTTTGCTACTACTAGTCATCCATCAAAAAACTTGTATTTTAGTATAACCTATCAGCACATGAATTTTTAAAATGTAGCATAATGACTATAATATGTTTAATATGTTGTATATGTTATGACTATAATTGTATATGTTATGACTATAATTGTATATGTTATGACTATACTTGTATATGTTATGACTATAATTGTATATGTTAATAACATAATTAATTACCAAAATTCGTTATTACATACTTTCAGGTACGAAAGACAAGCATACGAATGACAGCAATCAAAGAATATCCATTCGATCTAAGCGATCTTGAGAACCGGCAGAACGAAGCTGCAGATACACGCACTGTCCTCGCTCAGCCGGAGCAGCTCCCTTCGATCTTGAGCCCAGGGCCACCCGTCGGGGCCTCCCAGCGAGTACCCACACCTGACGGAAAGAGAAAAGTCTCCATCATGGCGGATGAAAGTAGTAAAGACCGGGAGAACTTACCTTCTGAAAGGTGAGCATCCATTTCTTGATGGCAGCTTTTGTTTAATTACACTTCAACGAAAAATCGATACACGTAAAAAAACTTTATTTATAAACTTCTAGTTACCCCTAACGTTTTCTTCAATAGATAACATTACATTCTTCGTTTGTTAAGAGAGGCTATAGAAATAATAGGAGTGCGGTTGAAGAACTCCTGTCAAGAACGAAGTTCCTTACGCTTTTCTCTAATTACGAATGGAATGAAAAAGTAAAAAATGCGATATGGCCGTTCATGCGATTATTTTTACTCAATTTATTTCTATTAGGTATATGCATGATATAAAAATCCTCACTGTCAAGTTGATTGAACTATTTGTTTAGACAAATATATATCTTATAAGTTACAGGTACATAATTATGTATTTTTTCATAATATGTAAGGACCTATATATATGTGTAGATAGACCTATATACATTATATATAGGACCTATATATAAGACAGCGGTTTGGACTCGTTGTTTTATATTTAGTATAGTTATTTTATTATTTTTATTTATCTATAATTACTATTTACGTTTTAATAAATTTAAAAATATGTGTATATTATATGGATGTATGTATACACACTGTTTTATGTAATATGTAGTATTATATACATATTATATGTACCTTGTATGTTTATATAACTATATTATGTAGATTTAACACCTGCCAAAAACTCCCCTCATCCATCCAGAGTTAACTGGCAGAAGTTTCCACTGGACATTAAGTTCGCTCTTTGTTACTTTGATATGTACAATAAAGGGTAAATAAAAATACGAGTGTGTGTCTGCTTTCGTCACAAATCATAGCTGAGACACGTCGAGAAATTCACACGTGTCTGTGTCAGAAGGACTGAGCGCATGTCGCGCGAAATCTCCGTAACCGCCCAAGTATGCATTACCCGATCACGACGCGCTTACGGAGCTACGCGCATCGGGAAGACCCGATCACCCTAAATCGGCCCCTTACCTAGGTTAACACACCGCCCCTAATAGAATGACGATAACTAAACGGGATTAGGATCACTTGAAATTGGGTAGTACAGTAGTGGTTGAACATTTTAGATTTTCCGACCTAATCTGCAACATTAACAAAATTCGTTATACATATATCAATGTAGGTTTTAATAGCCATAATAATAATAATAACTAATTAAATTTTATATTGCAAATACCGATTTTAATTTTTATTATGTAGTCGATTTCATAGAAACTTAAATTGTAACTGGTGAATAAAATTTATGTATCGGTAACATAGTTCTGATAGAACTCTTGTCATTATTATAAAAAGTAACGTTATAAAATTTAGCAAATACAATTTTGTAACGTTTTAGTATTTCTCCCACACAAACCGAGATCGTAGATCATCCACACATTTATTTACTTATTAGAACCAAGCCTACTGAAGAATCATTTCGGCGTCCGCTTTGCGACTGTACCCTACCGTATCTGATTTTGGAATGAACAACTTAGTTACCAGTAACGTTTTTTTTAATATGTGGTAATAATACGCACCTTTCACTCATACTTATTTGACATACATACATACAAAGATTATACTTACCTTGCAGATCACGTGAATATATTAAGTGAAAGGCATAAAGACAAGTACCACACTTAGGTGACCCGTTTGTACAAACATCTGCGATACCGCGCTGGCGGTAGACGCGAACTACTGCAGGTCAAATTATTTGGGTGCTCCGTAATTCATAAAGCTACATACAAAGAAAACATTGTGACTCACTCAAACAAGGCTAACGTAATGTATCAATACCAGAGTCACGTGCTCATAGTGCCTATTGTATTATACCTACTATTCCAACACTCCTTATTTAATTATGTAAACATTCGATAAGCGCGTGCTAATAATAAGAATCAAAACGTTTGATATAATTGTATCATATTTTAATTATGACAATTTAATTATAAAAATGACTGAACCATTACGGTGAAAAAGGAAATCGGTTGATTCAAATACAGTGGAGCAACATAAACTATTGCGAAGTTCATATTTGTAATGAGGATGTCAAGATCATCCTTTTTGTAGTGAAACACCTCGAATGTAGTAATTGTAATGGCCAGCCGTTTAATTAGCCTTTAAAAATTATAGAAGCAATGTGTTATTTTTCGTTATGAAAAATAAACATTAACGCCTACTTCTACCGCTACGCAATTTTTCAAAGAGCAAATTGTCTGTTGCTATTACATTACTGCTCCTCACTCAAAGGACTGATACGATGTAGTCTTTCGGTGCAATAGCGTCTTTTACAAGTGTTTGCGATGATACATTTAATTGATAAAAAAATTAAATTCATAGAATGGATATAAGTAAAGTACCCTTTGTTTTTCTGTGTTGCTATATTACACAAAATAATGAAACTGAAAAATCTGGAAGAACGGATGGTTTATTTACTGTCAAATTAAGGTAAAGTTATTGACTGTTCACCTAATCAAATACGTTACAAAAAAAATTCTCCAATGCACGCCCGTTTGTTAAGTTTTCAATTCCGCGTAAAATAGTTTAACCTATTTATTGAATACCTAACTGATTTATTTTCAACCTTAAAAATAAAATTTTTTTTTTTTTCTTCAAAATAATTATTCAATAAATAATTAATCAGTGAAATATGTGCAATAATTATACATTTACCTACTTATACTATGTATAAACTAACCTAACCTAGCATTAACATTTTGCCCTAATCCTGTTTTTCCACTGTAGGGTTTGGATACTCTTCTTTCACTCATTCTCTACATGTAACATTATATTTACATAGTAGGCCAAAATGCTTCGTTTGATCAGCCACAGATAATTTTTTATAAGTCTATTGTGAATTTACACTGGATTTGCCACATATGCCATGGAATTGTTATTTTTTTAAATTATTGAACGATTTCATGCCCGACGCTATAAACGAAACGCATAAAATATCGTATTGCTGTATTCAACATTTTTTGATCTCGTCTTTAGACGTTTTAAAGGATTTTATATTGCCTATTATTATGAATTACTAGACAAAAATAAAAATTACGTTTGTTGGAACGATACTAAAACTAAAACCTACGTGATTATCTTTAATGTTCTGTTTTAATTGAATATTTTGTAATTTTCGTAATGTGTAAAGACTTAATGAGAAAACTGTTTCTTTTTTATAACTATTCAGTATTATGTAACAATAAAGATGATTACAATTTAACAGCAGTTTACACGAATTCACTACGTACTTATACTATTCTTTTCAGGTTAAATATTAGCCTCAGTTTGTAAAAAAGGGTAATAATTCACGTAACAATGCCTCCTCATCGCTCTAACTAACACTGTTCTGCGATCTAATTTGTTATGGTTATTCGACATGGTTAAGTGCTGGTTGTTCACTTACGCATCGCCTACGTAGCGTAACAAACACATTCCTATTGTAACGTACCGAAGGAGGTTTTATTAATTTTGTCAAAGGTAGCGCTTATTGTGTTAATATTAACTAAATCTATAATTAAATACCGCAATCAATCTATCTTATCTTTCTGAGTGAATTAATTAATGCGACAGTGAGGGAATTCTTGTTCCTTTCTGTAGGTATAAAGTTATAACCTGTTCCTGTTCACAAGCTTCGTAGCATGGTAGCAGGCTTAGATCATTTTTAAATATGTAATATACTAAGTATTCTATGTATATCATTATTTTTTGGAACAAACAAAACCTAACTACTGTCCTTCAGTATATCTGTAAATGTTACTTTTAACTAAGCTTCATTGTAATATTAACATACATCTAATATTTTCATAGCAACCGAGTTTACAACCTTCTACCCTACAGTCGCGGAAAACAATACACAATTTTTTCGTTAGTCGCTCAAAAACAATATGTCGTTAGTGGCGGAAGAAAGAGTGTGCGTTAAACACGGGTCATACAGGTGTGTGCGGATACTGTCGCATAATTTGTTTGCTTAAAATGTTTGTAAAAGCGATGGAAACAGTGACTGACGTGACTTCGTTCAGTAGCTTGGCACCTCGATGCGAATGCAGTTGCTGCTCCGGGTTCGGACTTAACATGCGCTCCTATGGCTAAAGGCTCACTAAAGTGGTGGAGCGATTTTTCTGCAAGTCGGCCAATGACCGAGCAGCCGGCCGGCGAAACTAAGCGCACCGAGGCAGTCACGTGTCCGGGGTGAGGCGCGGCGGGCGGCTTAACTCGCATCGCAGCCGAACCTTCTCTTATAAGATGCACACTCGCTGCGGCATAGGTGCGGACCGTGCTGAACCGAGCGGCATGCTCCCGCGCACGATACCCGATACTCTCTTGCGCTAGTACCGCAGTTTTCACAATAGATTCCCAAGTGCCATGTAGGATGTCTCACAGCAGCCTCAGCTGTCATTACGACAGTTACCTGCAGTCGGACTCGTCCCTCGAGACAGACGCACTCAACAAACACTGGTGAGTCTACAATATCAATAATTACACAACATTTATTTTTAAGGCATGAAATCTTCATTAAAATTCGTAGTAGGTGTGTATTATTCACTAAATAATACATAACACGTATTGAGCTCCCTCGTGGATCAATGAAAATACTCAGCTTTACTAGATAGGAGCAGTTACTGATAAAATAAATTATCGAACAAACCAATGTAAAAACATAATTACTTAACTTGTTGCGTTAGCTTTAAAAAAATATACCATTGTCGTACTAAACCAGGAATTTTCTTAGAAACACTTTACCCGCACAAAGCTGTAAGTTACCCTCCCAAATCAACGGTCCGTAATAAGCTCGTATTAGCAGCCTTCAGGCTTTATTTACTAATACTGTTATATCTATCAGTTGTATTTCACTGTTACACGTATTTGGGAAATTATTGTATTAATAATAATGTCAAACATAATTTATTACCTAATAAGGTCAAATCAAAATATAATATAAATTACATCAAACAACATCTAACAAAGTAAAGATTAATCAAGCGCAAATATTTTAGTAAATGATTTTCAATCCTATATTAAAGGGCTAAAATTTGCTACTACCTAAGCTTTACTGCAAAGGCCTATTTTTAATATGCATAAGACAGTTAAAGCTTACATTATTTTGTAATTCATTTCTCTATGACGCTTCGTTGTGGTACGAGTAGGTACTCGTAGACGTAAGCCGCGTGGTCGTTTGACTAAAACCTAGCGTAGAGGACTCCGAGCCACTATGCCCAACATTCCGCCAATCATTCGCGCCATTCAGCCCATTCAAAACCCATAATATCATTGACCCACTGCACGCGTAGTTTTCCATCGATCCGCCGATTAGCCACGCACTTACCTTGTGTTACAAATCCAATATCACACACAATTATAATCGATCGTGACATTGTACACTTCTACATTTCTTTGTTGTGTTCATATATTTGTATGCCTCGTATATAATTGTTTAACTTTTAATTAAAAAGTAATTTGACAACATCAATAATAATTGTATGTTATTAGTTTGTCGAATTTTCAAATTCCAATGTTTTTATAATGTACCTACATATCTATGTACATAAAACCATTGCATTAAATATATAATTATAAGATATCCAATTTGACAGAGGTTGTTACGTATAAGTATTTAGTGTTATTTTTGTCCACTTTAAAAAGTGAAAACGAAATATTAATGAATATAAACTTGATAATCCTGTTTGTCTGCAGTTACACAGAAGCTGGGTACTCAATATTATAAATTAAAATACCTAATCACAATAATCAAATGGAGTCATTGCTTCGTAGTCGGCATATGTAAAAACACTTACCTGCATAAGTTCTCCAAACGTCTGCTTAGCAGATTTCAAGTTTTTTTTTTGTTTTAATCACCTATTTGGTCTATTAGAGCTTGCTTAGTATACTTAAAAGTCGGACATTATTAAAGTGTAAAACATCTTAATTGGAGGCTAGCGAATGTACGAGTATGTATGAACTTTATTAATAAAAAACGGCATAAATAATATCAAATGGATCGTAGTTATACCATTCATTTTTCTACAACTTAAAGGTCGTCTGCAATATATTTATTTTCATACATATATATGTGTATATATATATATATATATATATTATAATTGAGTACAACCATGCTGATGAACCTTCGCGATCACATGCTATATGCGTTTATGGTCAAGTCCATTTGACCTCGCTAAACACAGGGTCCCCAGTAAATAGAACATATTTGTTTACCCACCTACCCTTGAAAATAAAATCCAATCAACATGTTAATAAATATTTGAACTTTAATATCAGATCACGTTTCGAATTACGAACTTATAAGGACAAATAACAAGTAATGTTGTTAAGTAATACAATTACAGCGACACCATGGTTCCATTATATAAATAAGTATGTGATTTTCTTCTTCATAAAAAAGAAACACTGAGCACGTAGGCTTCCGAAGATCATAACCGTCTGAATCTGAAATTACACGCTACTAGCTACTCGCTACTAGATATATTGACGACTTTATTACTCTATAACTCTCACATTTTCGCTTACCACGCCTAAATATGAGGTGATCTCATACCCGTTTGCATCTTCGACGCAAAACAGGGTACAGTTCAGGACTTTTATTATGTATCCAAATGGAATCCTGGAAGAGACTATAGAGACACAAACTAGAAGTCACCGTGCAAGTACTAATTTTAAATATTACTGTAATCAAACTACCTAATAACAAACTTCATCTACTACTTACGTTACGTGGGTTAGATGAATTCACACTTAACTTAATTGAATCCACATTTAATTGAAGGGCTGGTTGAATTGTAGGTCAATATCGAATCCATAACAAAAGTGTTTTTAATTCATTTACGTCTCTTTGTTTTTTGATCAATTAAAAAACCTACCATTGATCTCAGAAAACACTATTTATTGCTATATAGAATTAATTTTTCAATAAATTTGTTTCAGGAATGGCCGGGTATCTGCACAAGCGGAAGGGCCATCGCGCCGCAAAAGTAATCTACATAATGCCATGGCGGCAGAAATGGATACATCGTGGGGTATGAATTTATACAATGTTATAATCTATTTTATTGCAACTGTCCGCTAATGCTGCTGTAACATTTTATATTATGTTTGACTTTTTATAGTTCCTTTAAACTCGAAAACTGTTCAAATATCAATTACTTATTAATACGTAATACTCGTAATCTACATTTCAGTCCGTCGAGTAAAAAATATCAATGAATATAGACATTATTAAAACTCAATAACAGTTACTTATTTGATACAAATCAGTAAAGATTATATTTATAACCTATGGTTGGTCTGTTTAAATATAAGATTTATTTAATTTACCTACATTATTTAGGTTTGTATAATTTGTGTTTCGTTTTGTTTATGATTTGTTTTTAATCCGGTAGCAATTATTCATTTATTATAACGATTGTTACCAGATTAATATTTCTAGAAATTATATTTAAAAAACGAATAAGAACTGAGTATGCTATTACACTTTCAACTTTATAAGCTTCCAACGAGCATACAACAGATGTCAAAGGTAAAATGAAGACATGTGTTAGTTCCCAAGAGCAATTACATCGATTGGTATAATTTTCTCATTCGACTATTAGTTTTGTAATACGACTGTTGCGGTGTGTGTTCCTCAGAACGACCAGCGCATATCGAAGGCAGATACAAGAAGTATTCGACAACTTCATCAGTATATTCGAAAAGGGCGTTATCCCATCACAGTGATCACATTGAAAGGTACCACTTATTAATATTGATTTATGACATGACTATAAATTGTGCATGCTGTTTGATGGTCATTATCACATGATGATTCTATATAGAATAGCAATGTTTACGGGCCTAATAATAACAAATCTCTTGTATGTAATAATTATTGATATCGAACATTCCGAAAGATAAAATATGATTGAAATATAGGTAAATAATTTTCAAATTCTTATGTAACATAACAATTACCTACGCTTTACCTTTAACTTAACATTTTCACAATGTTAGTTAATACATTTACTTCAGATCTTGGTGGTTCGCGTGTTGTCAAAAGTGTCATCAGACCGATTCCGGGATACCTTCGTGGGAGCCTCCGCACTGGCAGAAGATCTGCCCCTACCCTCTATGTCCATCGTACCGACACTTTGCTCAAACTCTATCAATATTCTTAATTGGTAATTGTTTTGCTTGTTTCCTTATCGCATTGATAAGTTTTATTGATTTTTAGAACGGTTACAACCTACGCTGTGGTATATAAGATGTGTTGGTAATAAATTATATGCCCTAGCGGGGGACGGATTCATGCCCATTGCATACCGCCACCGCGAGTTGTAAATTGTTACGAGAATTTTCAGGCTCCGTAGCAATTGATAGCCAACAATAAGGCCCGACCATTTTCGTTCAGTAACATTAGTCAACTCGGATCTTACAACTTAAGGGCGATTTAAAATCTTCAACAATTCGGCTTGGCCACCGATCTACATCTGACCACATATCCTTCTCTCTAAATGTATTACGTTACCTCTAATGTCATAATTTTTACTTTTGGAACTCAATTGAGTAATACACTAAACCCTTTTAAAGTATTTGAGTTCTAATTTATTGAAATTAAGTCGACGTTGTTACGTTAAATGTGAAATTAAATTTCAACTGGTTCGCAGAATTTAGTAGATACCTACTTGCGACTAATACTTGCGAAATACCTACATTTATATTTCTTCAATTCAAAAACTATACTTACTGTGGTCTAATCTATACAATACTGTATTACCTATAAGATTATAACAAATAGCTACTGTCATCTTATTTCAATGGTACCCATAGTATCGTACTAATTCACTTTGCATTCATTAAATCATCATAAATGCCCATTACTCATATTGAGAGGATCCCTTATCTTTGGCTTCATCAAAGTAAAACTTGACAGTATTGCATTTTTTTTCTAACAGGTATTCTAGTTTGGGTGATCGTATGGATCGTACTAGGGGACACGGCGGCACCCGGGGGGCAGCTCTTCATGTTGGCCGGATTAACAATCGCAGCCAATTTCGGAGGCTGGCTCATACTGAAGATCACCACACTACCACAGCTCATAGGCATGCTTATAGTTGGCATCATTATGAAAAACATTGGTTTCGTGAACTTTGACCCACAATATCAACATGTGTGTTCATATATAAGGTGATAATTTATTTGTATACATTATATGTGACATTTATCCATATTTTCATAAATTATATTCGGGATCCAAAAGAATCAAACCTAAAATCGAAACACACGCACACTTAAATTTCTGCTCGTAGCTCCGTTACAGATGTAATGTTGGGAACACACATTTTAAAGGAAGATTAAACGAAATTATTTGGATATTTTGCAGTTTGATAGTAGACAAATTTGAAATTTAGCTGGGAACAGTGGATACCGTATAATTACTAGTGATTTCTATGTAGGCCA
>DWEM01002722.1:0-11645 GCA_018245935.1 Agara belti belti | reverse complement strand
GAGAATATTAAGATAATATATTTTAGGTCGCACGTGCTAATATGGATCCACCTAGATTATATATACCTTTGCATATTATATTTACATAATACATGCTGGACATATGTATACGATTACAGATAAGTTGTTGCGCGCAAAAGTGCTAAAGAACTGAGATTGTCGCTTCTAGTATACAAACGTCGAATGAAAACATGTTGCAATAACAACTATTTGAAAATAGTAATAGGTGTAGCGGTGATACCTTAGGCGGACCGTACGCCTACCTAGATATTATTGAATACTATGTACAAATCATTTAAAGTTACATCTCGGTGACATATTCCAAATCGATAATAATATACAACCGAATAAACTCGTTAGCGATGCCACGTAGGATACAAGGTCTGTTTAATTAGCAAATCGCGTGTTGAATTGTAAATGTTATCCGTATATATGTATTCAGTTTGTTGTACAATACAATAATGAGCTGTGCGTATACTAAGTAGCGACCTCTACCGCCAATAACCATCATGAACATTTGTGGCAGGTTTACATTGTTTTCATATAGGGTAAACAATTTTAAAACAAATCACATCAGAGGTTGGATTTCTAACCCCACAGTGCGCGAACTGATATGACAATAGTATCCTGAAGTACATCCTGACGAACATAACACACATGTTGGCAATAGTGTCGCCTTTGATCGGTGCATTGACCCCGCTTGCTGGTGTTCTTATTTTGAATTCGAAATTTTTACCTCTTTGTTTCAACGTCTACTTTATATCACAAAACGGCTGAAAGATACGTAAATATTGTATAAATAAATTTTGAATTTTGAATAAATAAATTGCTAACGTACATTATAATTATGTACAGCGTTTATAATGCAAGCTAAGATGTAAATGGGATAGCTTTGCCATTGAATATATAGGACAATCTTTGTAGAATGCGTCTAGTATTAATGATGAAGTTGTTGCGTAAATTATCTAACTAGAATCACCTATGAATACCTATGGTAAGTCGCAAGCAATGCGGATTTCCAAAAACTCTCCTTTAACCGGCAAAGCTATTTGAGAACAAAGTTCACTGAGTTTGTTTCTCCAGAATAGTTTTCGGAAATAGTTTCCAACGGCACGTCTGTGTCAACAGTGTATAGCTAACAGAAACTTCTAGAAGAGTGAACAAAAAATGGACAAATTTTGACTTTTATTCCACCACGCGGTGGTAATCGTAAGACTAGATTACGCCATTTTTACACACAACTTTCTTTGATATTCCGTACGTGAACAAGGAAAACATAATCCACCGAGGTCGCAGCCTAGATATGCGGCCCTTATCTTGTTTTCACTTCGCCTTCACCAGCCAACAGTCAGATGTCCCAACAAAGTAATTATCATAATATATTTGAAGCATCCGACTCTATGAGAATGTATAAAGTTTATCTATCTTAAGTATGAGCGATGCGGTCATGAAAATGACACATCTATTTGGTAAGTCAACGTTATTTGCGGTAGATATTTATTACAGCGTTCCTAGGGATATTTTATTATGTACATATCCTGACGTCTGGCATTATGCGCAAAGCTAGTCAAGGCGCCGCAATGTACTAAAAATTGTATGGACATTGTACGTAAACATAATAATTTGTATGGAATATTAATTGAGAATGTGACTTAGGACATTTGGAAATAAGTGGCAAGTTTAGCTAATGGTCATCACGCTATCAGGTCAAATAATTATAAGTAGTGTTGGAAATATTCATTTATAAAAATACAGGTAAGTAAATATGAATTATGAAAAATATATAAAAAAAAAATATTGTATATAGTTTTGTTTCTATAGATCCCGCAAATCACAATGCAGACTATGTATTTATGGATACCTAAGAGGTCGAGATAGAAAAATCTTGGTCTTCCTCGGTACCTGCATCCATCAACACTCTCAGTATACTCGTACATATAACAGTTTTGTCCTTCTTTCATCAACATTAAATCTAACAATTGAGATGAATACAACCTGTATTGAATGGACTTCGAATTGAATGTCGCGACTGGTGTATTGTGTTTATACTGTGACGGGAACCATAAAAAGGTTTCTCTGTTGCAAAATGTCTATTGAAAGAGCCCACCTCGGATACAGTGGCTGTAAGCATACGGTACACCGAATTTAAATAAGTCTAACGGTGCGAGATATCCTCTAATCCGAAACTGTTTGCCATTGAACAAACGATCTTATCTCTATGAACATAAAACATATTGTCGTCGGTAGCGAGTTTAGAAAACTACTGGATAGCAAAGTGATAGATCAGCCAATACCCTATATAAATATTTGGTACAATCAATCTGTTTTCCGTTCGGATCAATGTCTTTATTAAAGTCTAATGTTTAAACTGTGGAATTTGAATTTGCAACCAATTGGTTGTATGATAAGTTCAGTGCAAACAAATTGGTTTTTAATTTATTTTTTCAAGTAGTATCAATCACCAGTAAATCAGGTGTGCTTTGAGAAAAATTGTTTGTAATACAACGATTATACCGACCGAGTTACAGTCTTTGGAATTATTCATACCCACAGAAGCTAAATAAACAGTTCGTTATAAGCTGAACGTTAGAAAAAATGTTGTGTATCACGATATTAACGAGCGCAATATAATATGCTAGTCTTAAAGGACCGTTGGGTAACGATTGGTTGGTCTATATAAGCATGAATATCTAAATAAAAATATAACGTCTCTCTTAACATACCAAGTTTGCTCACTCTGTGTAAGATAAAAAAATATTTATAGTAATTCCATTAGGAACCGTTAGATGCTTTTTCTTCTCCAGGTCCATTCAAATGGTGCAATTAATTCTGGCATATTACAAAGTTATTCAAATTATTAATACTGGATTAGCGTGTCGTGTTCCGGTAATGGCTTTTTGAACAAAGATATGTGACCGCTATATCATCAGTTCGGAAGTCACGTTGGTATTCGTATTGTCTCTACTGGAAATGATCGAAAACACCGTATTTTCCGTCGTGCGACTTACTTTAGTTACCTACTTTAAGTTTTTAGTTACTTCGAGTCTAATTACGTCTGCCTCTATTTTGCTTCTGTTGTTTCGATGAATATAAAACTTTAGTTTTGTGGTTACGTACATAAATGGTAACTTTTGTCTGTCCTGTTAACCACACACGATTTTATCTCAGATATTATGTATATGTATATAGTACAACATGTTTGAATATTTTTAAGGCCCACTAAAGCCCGTAAGAGCTGTGAAGTATTTTTTTCATTCTACTAAATACAACATGAAGCAAGTCTATAAATTAATTCTGGCCAAATGAATCGATGAACCGCTGAGCCGGACGCCGGAAATTAATAAGAAAATTGGCTAGACCACGATAAATGTCGTGATAACCCGTAATTAAGTTAACTTATAGATTTAATATTATGTATGTAATATTAATAAACAAAAAAAATATATATATGATTCTCATTTCATTTTATTAAAGTTGAAATATAATGTACATGTACACACAAGCATGTATACAGACGCACACATGCAAAAGGTACGTTAAGAAGTATATGCAATATAATTCTTCTCGTTATTTTCATTCAGATAAAGTGAAGAGTTTATCACGAAATACATTCCTCACCTCATCCGACCGCTGCAATTTCTTTGTACAGTACCCTTTACTTTAGTTAAATTATGGAAGCTCTCCGCCGAGCCCGGCCCTAATGTATAACGTCATATATTATTAATGCTAAGTCATCTCTTCTGTGATATCTCTCCGCGTAAACGCGTAGCAGCTCAGACAGAGAAACCGATGATACTATAAAAATGTCATCGTTTCATAAAACTGTGAGGATTGAATTTGGGAAGTGGGCTAAAATCATGATGATAATAAAGACATCATCGTGATAACTTGGGGCACCCTCAAAGACGGCCATCTGAGCCCAAACTGGGCAACCTGTATTATGCTGACCAGACAGCTGATAAACTACATACGTAGCATATGTGACTTATATAGATATTTTTATTACACCCAGATACAGGACAAATAAGAAAAACGTACCCACCAGCTCCGGTTTAGCAGTCATCCTGCCCAACCACTTGATCACGAGGCTAGTCACTCATAAATATTCTATAATTATGCGTTATCAAAAAAAATACCTTAAAACTCCATTCTGATAAGAGACCCGCCTCCTAAAGCGAAACAATAAAAATGTTGAAAAAAGCAGCACTAAAAATCAATATTGTAATAAAATATACTTAAACCTTCCACAATATGAAGGCTTCAGGTAATACGAAGCCTTGACAATACCTGCGCTTCCTTCACGTACTTCGCGGAACAATACTGTGGAAGATTAGTTACATCGCGTGCAGCATTATCGAAGCTTTTGCCCGAGACTGCGTCCCGCCCGCTCCCCGCGCTGCAATTCGTCTGGAGGTAGAATTTCATAAAATGTGTGTTTAGTTCACCGCGACGTATCACTACATATATTATTATACATAGAAAGCTTGCTCTCAAATCACTCTATCTATTAAAAAAAACCGCATCAAAATCCATTGCGTAGTTTTAACAGTCTAAGCATACATAGGGACAGACAGCGGAAAGCAACTTTGTTTTATATTATGTAGTGATTCAAGTATTCGTAAATGTTTAGCCCCGATTGACATTGTTGATTCAATAAGTTATTATAACAATAAAGATAAATAAACGCATATGTTTATTTATACTACCATTATGGTAATATAAATAAATACATGTTTATATAACAAATGTGTTTTCACATTTGTACGGATAGCCGTTGTTTGGTATTGATAATGAAAACCATGCAAAAGCACTTTCAGCGATCCATTGTGTATGTTGATAAGTACGGTACAACCAAACGAAAGCAATACCAGGGCGTTTTGTTCCGTATTACGCAAGTTTCGCTCCAATCTTGAGCGTAATCGAGCTTTCACGAAATATATACGCAATTTTCTGGACAAATAATATCGTAAATGAATAAGAATCCTTTCTGCAAAGGACACATTACTGCTGCCAGTTCACGGGCCTTCAATGTGTAGGTGTAATTGGATATACGGAAACCGCTGTCTCGTGATGTCCTCAATAATGCAATTTTTTTTGGGATCAAGGGATAGTTAAACTAAAAGCAAACCTATAACCTCTCTTTGTTTCAGCTTTTTACTACTACAATTTGTTTATTTTTAGTGCATCCTTAGCGCGATAAATCATTATAATTATTATCTAAAACGTATATCTTATGTGGAGTTAATTCTATTTATTTCTACAGTTCAGTATCTACCCAAATGGCAACTAGACGGCACGAATTGTTGTAATTTAATGTAATACGATTAAGTCAAGTTCTAAGCGAACTACTAACTTATTGCATGCAATCTTACTTGCAATTGTTAAATTGATTTCACTACGCTAAATATAGTAAATTCGTGCTTCGGGTTGTTGCTCATCACACAAACGTTTGCGGTTTTGGAGTTTTGCAGTCAGGGTCTGTAAGCGACCAGAAGGCCGGCCATTGGACCAAAAGGATGTGTGATGACGATAATTGCTTTAAAGCTAACATTTCTAAGGACAAGGCAAATTTTTGTTACGTTCATCATATTAATAAAATTATGTTAGTCTCTTAACCTTGTTTCTAGAACAGTGAAATTTTATGACCTAACAACAAGTAGAAGCTTTGGCTGTTATTTCTCCGTGTCATTTATCTGTTCGCGAGATCTGTACTCCTTTGTTTTATGGTTGAAGATTTTACTACGTTGAATAAATGGTGGAAACAGTAAAGAAGTTAATGGCAAGGGTAACGAGCGAGTCGTTGAGGCGGATTGAGTAATGATCGGAATTGATACGTTGATGGTTGGTGGTTTTAGGTTTCTGGTTTGATATTGTCTCGATACTTATTCTAGTTAGTAACGTTGAACATTTTGATTTTGCTTTACTTCATATTCTTGATCGCCGGTTGTCTGCAAAATACTGCGTTGAGCTAGACAATTTTTATTTGTAACGTATTTACCAAGTATCATTAAATTAATCAAAAGAAAAAAATATGTACGATACGAAATGCCTACTTGTACCTGTTAAGATCAGCTGCGTTCTTACAGAAATATTAATAAGTGTTTGAAAATTACTGCTTTATTCAGCTGAATGATTTTTTCATTTAGCAATATTATTCGTACTTTCCGAGAAGCCGGATTACATACGGGATTAAGGACATATGCTTTAATAAGCGGTCCCAACAAAAAGTTTTATTTGGCT
Organism: Agara belti belti; assembly: GCA_018245935.1. Lineage (NCBI taxonomy): Eukaryota > Metazoa > Arthropoda > Insecta > Lepidoptera > Hesperiidae > Agara > Agara belti. Next base: position 5,405 of record DWEM01002722.1, on the reverse strand, counting down.
TTGTCCTCAAAATGGTAAGCTTCTTTATAAATATCCTAAACTAATAACTAACACGCAACCTTGTTTCAATGGAAAGTTTATTAATTCCTACACAATATTGCATATCTCGTTTCATTCGTGTAGGTATTGATAAAAATGTCTATATCCTTTCTCGACATTTGATGCTGTTAGTACCAAATTCCAACAAACAACACGAATGACTTTACACTTCGTACATTTGCAGGATATCGGCAATATATCAATAACTTCAAGCGCAATCTAACGAGTTGGCATTTCACACTTCGTCGTCAGCAGTGAGTTAGGAAGTTAGGAAACGAAGCGCAGGTGTTTATTAATTACTTTGTACACGCATTCCCCCGTTCGAGGGCTATAGGCTCAAGTAATAATTACTGGCGACATTGACATCGTTCTTATATCGTTTGAAGTAAATTGAGAGAAGCTCGAAAATTATGTTCTATCGAATGACAAATATTTTGCGTATAAATATTTTTTATCAACAACGATGAGCTGTCCAGTAATGATTAGACAAGGTAAGGAAAACATCTTGATTTGAAAGTCCATAGCCAGCAACGATCTGAACAAACCAAGTACACACGTTTCGACAACAAAAAATCCACAGGTGGGCCAAATTTGACGAACGGCGTTGACTTCGAAAGAAATATAATAATGCTACGCAAAGAAGAAGCATCAATAGGACCGAGAACTTTATCAAACCCGTAGAAAGAATTAATGATACCACCTGTCGTAAATGTCAACATTTTATCAATAGCATTTTACCGAAAATAGCTTGATACATTTCTTTAGTAACCATGTAATCAACGAGACTTATGCTTTTATATATCGTTTGATTCAGTAACGTGCTTAATTAATAGAATAATACTTTCGTTTTATACAGAATTAACAGTTATAGTATTTCATCTTTTATCTCTGTCTCTGTGCAAAATACGATTTTAGCGATTAGTCAGATTAGTTCCAGCGTTGTTTTGGATTTCGATTGTCCATACGCAGTCGGCCGTGGTTCATAGATCCTCTTATATGTATATAACGGAATTCGAGTTAGTTCACATCAGTCACAATTGGTCAATGTGAATTGTAACTAACTAAGTAATTGTCTTCGTTTTTCATATTTTCTCTCTTTTTATTTCTAACTCTTGATTCGTTCCCTGAAGTTTTCCATAGCAATTTCATATTCGACACGTATTTCGAACTAATTTCAGATGAAACTCTAATCCCGCACAAAGGCGTGCACGTCTGTTCGTTCCTTACATAACATTAATCATATTCCTGGTTCTCGTTTCAATCTCATACCCTTTAGCATTGTTTACAACTAGTCCACAAACAGAGTGAAATTGCCCTCGATATGTTCGATCATGGAATTTTAGGAATTCGGAACTGTCCTGAACTGTAATCCCGTTTCAGTAGAATAGTCATGATTCGCAAACGACATAGCAATATTGTTGTTCAATGGTGCCACAATTGGTGCATTACGCTTAGAGCTCATTTTCATGAAAGCAAAACTATGCCAGAGTCGACTAAGCGAATATCCAAACTATGTAGCTAATGAATTTCAACGTCAAACAAGTCCGTCAACATTAAACAAAATGTTTCATGATTTTTAATTCATGTTGCACCCCGATTTCTATTGGTAATACCCACCGATAAATATACTGTATGCTGCTTATAATCATCGTTCTATATTTTGAAAGTATTTTACAGTTGTAATAAGTATTCTGATCTCTTCTTTGTTAAGTTTGCGCACTACATCTGCTTTCACAACCGAAATATCTATATTTCTTAAGGTAACAGGAAAGGTAACAACGCCCTTGAAGTTTTTTTGAAAATAATCTCGACTGTCACAAGATGCGGGTGGAATAATAAACGCGCTTAAAGCTGAAAGTCATATCATGTACAATAAAATTTCCTAAACTAAAACTGAAAGCACATTACTTTCAAAATTCTCTTTTTGCCGCAATCATTTTTTGCCTTATTTTCGGAAACAGGTTTGTTACTCAACTGGGTCTTGTGTCTTTTGCTGGGTCTTTTGCTGCGCTACTTTAGTTGCTGTTATTAGAGATACGACGCCATTGATCAGTCAGTCATCTATTATATAAAAGGATACAATTTTTTTTAGCCAATCACAATTGGCCTCTGTCGCCAATCTACCTCTAATAAGACTGTGGAATTGATTGATTGATTTTACAGATTATTCGCAATTTGCAGTAATATTGGGAATATGGGCGTTTTTACTACGACTAAACTATAACACGTATCCGTTGTCTACATTTCTCCAAACCAACTACATCTCGTCCATACATCAAGAGATAAAAGAGATGCCTTTGAATAAATAAAATATGATGTCATATATTATCGTCGGTCTTGAGGAAAAGATCGTATAATTTTAGTAAAGTGTTCTGGGCAAAGAAGATGTAAGTATACTTACGAGTACAAGTTAAGTAATTTATTGTGAGGCTTTACGACTTTCTACAAGTTACACGCAGCAAAAGCTTCGCTTACGCGTATCTCGTATCATGAATTCGTTGGGAGAAGATAGAAAATTTCAAAATTTAACGGCTCATGTATCAAAATACATTGGTACTAAAAATGTCATTATAAAACGATTCACTACGACCTTTTATTAGTTTTTATGTTTCTGCAACGTCTTTGAAACTATTTAGACCACAGAAAGCGAGTTTGGAAACATTTATAAAGGATTTAGTTTAAAACATAGACGACATAAAAAACGTTGTGACCTCTCATAAAATATCTAAGTAACGGCTATAAGTTTTCGAGTGCAGTATAATGTCGTCTGGACTTAATAGCGGGGTAAGAACACCGACGTACCATAACAATGAGACGATAGTAGTGAATTTTATTAAACCACCGAAGCGAGTGGGTTTATTGAACCTGCAATATTGGAAAAAGGGTAAAAGCTAGCCGGCATCGGACTAAAAGTAACTAGTTCGCACAAAGACGAAAATCACTTGTTTAACGCTCCATCCCTCTAAACGGCGATTCGAATGCCAACATCATATCCGAAGTCAAGATATTGCGACCACGTGTCACCGATCTTTAAAGAGAATTCCAGTACGCGGACCCCACGAGCCACTGTTATCCGCCATTTCTATGTGAAACGTTAAACTTTATAAATGCGTAACATAATTAATTCGCGCCGCGTATACATAAATGAATCCAAAAAGTTTATTAATGGGCATTCTGAAGGTGGACCGGACCGTTGCTCTCCTGATAATCGTGCACTGAATTTATAATGAAAATACTATTCGTGTAGCGGTTTTTGTATTTTCTGTTCTACATTGTGCTATTTCGCGAAGCAACCTAAATAGAACTGTTCTAAATTTAAAATGTAATGCGATTACGTTGTGAGTTAAAACAAATGACGGTTCATAAAGACTGATGTAATGTTATACATGTTATTAGTCATTGCTAATACGTTGTACCCAAATCTGAAATGTTAACTAAGTTAACATTAGAAGCAGTCTCCTTGACTATACAATACGTGGTTTTTTATTCAGAACAAATTGGTAATTTTTCGGTGAGCATAATTTAGTGGAACATTTAGAGAAACTAATGAATTAGTTCCTCATATTTTGTCTTTTTAAATGACTAAAGTAGCTTAAGAAGTGATTTTGTTAATAGTTTCATAATTATGTTCCACATCACTAAAATTTACGCGATTAAAATAGCTCGGTGTAAAATATAGTAGTTTCATAGTTTGCCTAACGTTATCTTAGCTAGCGTGTGTCTTGTATGAACTTTACTTCACTTCACTTTAATTAACTTAACTTAAGCTTCCGTTCTACAACGGATGTAAGCTTTTATGAAACGGAACATTATTCTTCTCGACATAGCAATTTGTCCAGTTCAACACTACAAGAATTATTAAAGATAATAATAATAAGTGGGACAATTACACATACGGCTATATCATTCCAAATTAGGCAACTAAACGCTTGTGTTATGTCAACCGGACATCATATTTAGGCCCCATTCCAATTTGCTCATTAGCGTTTAGTAATTAGAGACACTCCCTAAATTTGGGTGTTATCTCTTTCTATCGAGCAAATGAGAATTCCGATTTCTGTCAACCACCTAATCCCAAATGGGAATTTCCTTGGTTTCTACCAGAGAACATCAATTGAGATACATATATTTGTAAGATCATTGTACATGCTATTTTCAGAAAAAGAAAAGGGAACCTTCCGCCTTTTTCTTTATGCAAATACGTCACATGTTTGTTTGTGCTAAAATTTTTAATTTCAAAAAGTTTTCGCTCCACAATTGTTCCGTACAAAGGTATTTTCATTTGCGACCCGTTGACATGACGCGAGTCGCAAAGCGCGAGTTCTTTATTTAAATGCTTGCAAAAATACATGCACTTGTTTTTTCTTAGTGCCATGTCCACTTGTAGGAACAGGCTGGAAATAGATATAACATGAAAGGTGAAATGTAATGTTTTCCTTTTGTTGTAGTAATTTTATTTTCAGCCAGATAATTCAATTAACAACATTCATAACCATAATCAATTTATACATTGTATGTTACATGTGTAGAGTAATAGAAATACATACACAAATACACAACAACATTACTATCATTATTATTTTGTTTGGTTACTGGTAACATTTACTTTTAATAATGGGTAAGTAAATATTGTGCCTCGAAGTAGAATACTTTGGACGTAGATAAAGACAAACATATATCACGTGACCACGCCCACATCGGACACCATTGTTTCCTTCTGGAATCGAACTCGGCAATTCTGAACCAGATTCCATATATTAATGTCAGCAATGTTCCAACGACAGACGTCGATACTGTTTCTAGAAATGCCACTCATTTGTAGGTATTCATATATACTCGTAGCTTAGCGCCGTTTTGTTTCAAACAAAATTTTTAAATGACTAATACGCTTGCCAGGAATATTTAGTGATGATATAATGGTTACAGAATTGTAAAGGTTGGGACCATTTAAAGGTAATTAATTCGTAAGTTTAATAATAATTAATGTTATCATGGTAATGTTAACCATAAATTTTATCCTAATCCATAGCATAACAAATTTATTTATAGTTTGTTGTTGTTACTAAAACAGCGTGTAACATGCAGTCAATAAAAGCTTTAGAGCTTTACCTCTGTGTGCTTTAGTTGCTATCGTTAGTCGAAATTAAAATCCGTTGTCCTGTTTACAAGGTTTAATTGTGTTTTAACGCTTCACCGGTTAAAACAAAAGATCCATCACATTTTAATTGTTGAAACATATTACACAGTAATGACTTATTGATTAACAGTTTTATATGACCAATATTGAATTATAATTGCTATAGGTAATTAAATTTTTCACACAAAACCAATGAGTTGGTAAAATAATTGATATATTAACACAATTG
>DWEM01002721.1:0-11646 GCA_018245935.1 Agara belti belti | reverse complement strand
GAGAGAGAGAGAGAGAGACTGTTTTGGACGAAAACAACAGAGATCGAAGGCCGTGACCAGAATTTTTTTAATTAAAAAAACGTAAACGGCCCATAAATCAAGCCCACTGGCGCAGAGTCCACGACGCGGCATATTGTTCTACTTATAATTTGCATGTAACCAAATCGAGTTTATGTTTAGATCATTATGAACCCGTTTTAGGTTAGAATAACAACACAGAATATAAAATCAAGGTTATTTACATAAAACTAAACGTTCTATTGACAACAAATGCCACTGTTTCTTTCATTGATTTTATTCATTTAAATGATAAACAACTTTAATTCGTTTAGTTAATTCATTGAATTTGTTTTCTTTACATTTTTTAATGTACTTACGTGTCCTATTTAATGCAACGCATTATCAGTTCATGAAAATAAAACTCAAATAGTCAATTATGTCTAGTTTATTAATCTCGGAAAGCGATTTCAAATGAGAAGAATTCCCCTTTATCTTCAGCAGTAACCAATCTCTAGAAGTAGAATATGTAGTGGTGATCAGACAGCTGTGTTACCGCTCTTTACATAAGAACTATTAATATTTATGTATGCCTAGTACACCTGAACCGGAACTCTGCATTTTTTATGTGATTATCAGCAGAAGCTTATCACGATAGATAGGTAGTTAATGAATTTTTACCTTTTATAGAATCAGATTTAATAAGCAAATGATGTGCATGGCGAATTAATAAATACTGTATGAGTAAGCGAGGCGTAAGGCTAGGCTATTATAATATTTATTAATCACTGCACCACAGCTGACCGCACACAATAGGGTTGTCGACTCATGTAGGCACCTATGTTTTACGTGTAGTTAAGGCAATTATTATACATAATGATACTAACTATTATTATTATTAACTATTCGACTGGTTTTGCTCGTCCATGGTTAGCGATTTGATTCCCACCCAGGATATATTTGTGTGATAATCATGAATTTTTTTCTGCCTGAGTGTTAAGTTACTTATATAAGTACGAGTATATAGAAATGCAATACATTTAGGAATTTTGTCAGCTGTTCGGTTTCCATAGCGCAAAATATTACTATTCGATGCATCCTTAGCTTAGCCGTTTCGTTTCAATAGAGCGCCATTGTATGTAAATCGGTGTATAATAAAGTTGAAGCTAACGCGTATGGTTCAAAAAACCAGTTTTCTTTGATGTATCCATATGTGTTTGGAGAGATGACCTGCGCTCTCAACGATTAAACGTTTGTTTCTGCACAATAACATACATATTACGTCACCTGATACAATAAGGTAAGCGGTCTTGACACTTTTATATCTCGTTATACTGTTGGAAACGTTGACGAAGATTCAAAAAGCTCTTGTCTAAATTACTTCTCTCCTTCCCGCCAAAACTCCTTGGTTTCGTATGACGAACAGATAATATAAGTAACCATGGGAATAAAAATAATGTTGCAACATATAAATATTTATGTATTTTTGCCAGTTTTTCTCTATTGTAGAAAGAAATTAATAAAAAATAAATAAGCAACATTGGATGTAATCGACGTAAAATGGAGATAATTTTATATCGGTGAAATATTAATATCAAGTTTTATTTAAATAAAATATCATTCATAAAAGCTTCTGTTTTTATTTTACTTGGTTAGTATCATTAGGTTATATTAATTTATAAGACAATTTTAAAAGATTTTTGTCTAAACGCAATTTGCAGCTTCTGGTACTGGCCGCTATGTACCATTTAAAAAGTATGTTTAAAACTCTGTGCTTGAAAAGAGGAAGTCATTGTTTATCTCGCTTTGACATCGCGACACCGAATTCTTACTCTGATTCCACGATACCGACTGTGGGAAAATAGCACATTGAGCAAAAGAAACAATTCGCTTTTATTTTTAATTAGAATTTGTGTTTATGAGATAACGGTAGAGGTATTTACCTATACACTTAGGATATTTATTTTCGTTTGTTTTAAATCTCATCTTATCTCGTTATCCTTTATATTTATTTAACATATCAGGTTATAAGCTTTCTTGGTTTTTTGTGCAACACCCATATTTATAGAGGCTCTTTTGGCGTTCTCCTTTCTCAAGAGTTTAGCGATTCGATGTTTTGTCTCTTACTAATATACTACGAATGCGCTAAGAGCGAACGAAATAAACATACAATTCTTATTCTTTTAATGATCTTCATAACAAAGACATAATTTTAGAAGGGTATTATGTGAAATAGTCATAAATTTCTTTTTCATAATCTTGTATGTATTTCCAATAGCTTCTATCTAACATTAGCTTGTATTTTCTATCTGTTCGTATAAGTTCTATTTATTGTTATATTTAAACCAAAATAAATAGCCTTACTAATCACTCGAGGCACAGTGAAGTTTTATTTTTGTATATCCAATGAGGCGATTACATCATTATCGTAAGTGGTTTTTCATGTGCGTTTAAACGTACCAGACTAACAATCGTAATTCGGACCACGTGCAACCTTGCCATCCGTCTACACAGCCAATATGCATAATATAATAATAACAAAATCACTCGAGGTTCACAAAAAATCATTCGCAATATATAGATCTATTATCATATTTTTAGACATCTCAAACTGTGCGGATAATAATAGAATCCGTGAACGTTATTTGGACAATAAGCAATTGCCGGTTACCTTAATAGATAAAAGAAAAATATTCTATTAGTTTTTAAAATATAAACATTGTACAACTGATTATACTCTCAGTGAGGAAACAGGGGTAGAGGAATTTCACCGAAAGTTGTCAATTTTGGAACATAATGGGATTAATTATAGTTGTCGGTTACCATTCGCAGATCCGCGTAAGCACGTGGTGGGTACAACGTATTCGTATCACGATCGCTACAGACTTAGTGTATCTTAGCGCTCATCTCTCGCAAATGTAAGCTATTAACACGACGAGAGATCTATAGAAAAGTATACATTTATAATATGCTGCGTGTCTATAATATTGAAATTGTTCAAAAATATTTTTGAATAAAACAAACACAATTCAATTCAATTCGAGATTGTGATGAATGTTGCAATCCATTATTTTATTTTTACTCTAAGTTTGAATCGTTAAATTGAAGCTATCAGCGAGACTGTTCGGGATTTTTTTTAGAAAATGTCACAACTCTGCAATAATTCATATCAAATTTTCCATTAAATACCCCTAAATGAGAATTGTACACCTGTTTAGTGCATTGTAATGTAATATTACAATAAGGTAAAAATGCGAAAATTAATATTAAACATTTTTTAATGACGAAATAATTATTTCATCTTCCGACACTATATTTCTGTTTTAGAATACAGGATAGCTTAAGTCTTCCAATCGGTTTATAGGGACTAAATAGTAGAGATACGGCTACTTGGGACCGATGTACTAAAGGCGAAGCCTCTTCAGCGTACGACGCGAACGAAACCGCGGGCAGGTACTAGTATACAATATCGTACGTGTCGCGTATATACGAGTAGCGCTACGTAGAGCCGTAGAGCGTTGCGTTGCGTTTCAGGAATTTAAATTGGGAGCGACGTGTTCTTAATTAATTGTATTACATTATTTATGTTCTGTTCTTTTAACTCTCCAGACGAAATTATAAATCATATAAATTGAATATACCATATTTATTGTCTTTTTCATTTTATTGAAAAGGTAGTTTGTTACGCTGTACCATGTTGTGGATGCAGTTGCTAGGGGAGATCAAGAGCTATCTTGACGGAATAGCTCAGATAATGGCTGGGTGTGTAGGTACGAAAGGAATGACGAGTTCAGAATGAGGTCTGAAAGGATGTAGATTTTTGACACTTGGTACTCTCTGTTTATCCCGCTAGGGCCCTGGCGTGATGGTGTAATCATCTGATAAGCAACTCTAAACAATTATTACCTGTCCCAATGTAGGCTATACTAAGCATAATGCGCACAACATGAGGTTTACGTCATTTATTATGTCAAAGTTGTTTGATTATCACTAAATAGTATAAAACAAAGTCGCTTTCTCCGTCCCTATGCCCCTATGTATGCTTAAATCTCTAAAACTACGCAACGGATTTTGATTCGGTTTTTTTAAATAGATAGAGTGACTAAGGAGGAAGGTTTATATGTATAATAACATTTGTATAATAATATATGCGCGGACGAAGTCGCGGGTAAAAGCTAGTACCAATATAAAATGAAAAAAATCAAAACTATATAAATAATGCTAAGTAATTATCGGGCGCTGAATGAAATAGAGCACAAAAATATATTAAATTGAAATAACTATTCAGTAATATTAACCTAAAAGTCTTCTAAGAAACCATACTGCAGAAGTTTCGAGAAAACGGTTCTAGCTCTACGTGACGTCATAGATTGCGCTGCATCGCATTATCCACAGGTTTATGAAAAGACAGCGGCTACTAGACCGTTCGTGGAAATTGGCTAAAGTCGGAGAGAAATGTAATTTCCTCGTTCGAATCACGTACTGACGGTTGATAACTTTTATATTGGAGTTCCCACACACGCGCTCGCTTTCTTCACGTGGACTGTCATTTGAAAATAAAGGGAGGAGTTATATTGGTAGATGTGCGTGGGATAATATGCAGACGTATCAAACAGTCCGACCGGTCGTAGCAGTCTGTGGTTACAATCGCCTACTTCTTTACTACTTATCTTTTCTCTGTCTATTCTTCTTTTCTTATCTATTCGCGACACTTTTTTAAATACGATTTCAGTATTGACATATAGAAAACGACTTGGATTCTCGAATTTGGTCAAAATGTTCTTGTAAAGAGACAAAAAATTATGCGCGCGGTAATATTCTTATAAGTCAGCGGAAAATCCATAAAACAGTAAAAAGTAATACAAGAAGTTTATTAAAAATAAAATTTAAAAACAAACGAGCTTTACAATCTTTAATTAAAACATACGTATCAAACCGCAAGAGGACGTTACGAGTAAAAAGATTAATTCACTTCTTCTGATTTTTAAGTCACGCTTAACTTTTTGTGCCTACCTTTTTGTTACTAGTTCTTATAATAACTAAATCTTGCAGGAAACTTGAAATTACAATTGTTCTTTACGTTTATATATGTTGACGTATCAAGGATTTAACTACGGAAGTTCCACATCTACCATCTGCTTTTTATAATCTGCTAAATCCTCATTTTCTAGAACAAATACTCGTGAAGCTGCTGATATTCAAGTATTATTTTTCAAATGTCAGAATTCTGCGCAATTAGAAATTTGAACACTTACCAGAAACTGAAACGAAATGATGGAATTCTAGGATTAAAATCTTTCAATTGTTGGAGAGATATTAAAAATATAGTTCGTAGTATTCATTATTTATCCAAGGTTGATTAACTTAGTTCTTAAGATTTTGCGAATATTCGAAAGTAAAATGCAAATTGCCTCCGCTTTAAAGACATTCTGGCAATTTGCACTTTGCCTTCTTTTTTCTGCTAAAGTGTTAAGGACTTGTAAGTTTTGTTCGATTCTTGAGAATTTGAAAACAAGTGAATTCCAATTTTTGCTATAATATAAAAAAAAATGAATTTCGTTATTTCGCATCCCCGCTTTCCACCAGGCGGGACGACGACCAAATACTGGAACACAATAATGTAAGAATAATAATAAATATCTAGTAACCGAATGAATAATTAAGACTTGCGTTTTTCCGCTTCGATTTGTAAGGTAAATAAAATCAACGCGTTTCGAACTGGCTACTGCTCACCGATTCTCTCCGCCTTCGCGCGAACGCATTCAGTTTTTACGAGCATTTAGTTTAGTAAAAAAAAAGATGTAAGAGAACAGCATATATACAGGTTTAAAATATGATATGTTAAGGTATAAAAATACAAATGATCTATATTTGAATTTAGATTATTACTACCTCTGTGACTACAAGTATGTATGTTTTTACAAAGTATAATAAGAACCGGAATTTGAAAATAAAAATCCTGTACGAATATTAAATAGGCATCAGTACTAATCAGTTGAATTGGTAATTGGTAGAGAGGTAGAGGTAGTACTCGACCCAAATATATCTATAGTCCACACAATTCTCTTTTGCTTGCTCCGTGAAGACCAATCGCCGGATTTAAATAATTTTTAGATACCAATAGTAACAGAGTTAACCGCTATTAATGAAGTTGTATATCAAAAACATAATGCGGGATAAAAATCCTTTATTACAAGTAGCTATAATTTTTTTTCATTCGCTTATTTGCCAAACATTAATGGTAATTGACTGAGCATATTTCACGGACTCGCGGATTTCTTGTAAAACTCTAACGTCATTAAATCATAAAAGATTTTTATAATTGTCTAATTAAATGCGAATAACGGTTAGTGAGTGAACGATAAAAAGTAAAACCCGCTTACAATACAGTCGCATCAAACATCGAAGTGACCGTCATGCATTTTAATGATACACAATTATATCCAAGTCATTAAAAATATAAAATCATATATGTATTACTTTTATAATAAATAATGATACTAACTATCCGCAACGCGAAGTTTCCTTAACATATTTACATATACCTTTATTTTATGATAATGATACGAAAGCAAAAACCGTGGTGGTAGCAGACATATTTCTTGGCTGGCTGTCCTAACTTAGGGCAAGACAAGAAATGTTAATCGTGCAAAGGTTAACAACACGAAATGTTTTAAAATTAGAATTAGGATATTTTTTTAAATTTCGAACTTAATATTAGACTGTAGAATTCGCTAATGACCATTCAAATATGAATGGATTTATCAAATCCAATTCCTATATCCATAAAATTTACTAATTATAATTCCATATTAAAGAAGATTCTTCTAATAGCTGCTAAGCGGTAATCAGACACCTGACAATATACATATGTATGTGTAAATACATTTACTTGATTGCTTTGAAAGTAGTACAATATGAAAAGAATACTCTTTAATTTAACCTTAACCTAATACTCTTTAATTTAACCGTTTTGGCAACATTTACAATCCCGAATAAGGAAGGACTCTTACTCCTATCCATACATAATCTACATGTAGAGTCTTCATTAAAAAACGGTACGCAAAACATTTACAGAGCTCTCCATGTCTCTACATATTTTTATCTACAAAACAGATAACTGTATTAAATTGAGTGTGAAATGTTTAATGAAACTCAGTAATTTTGTATAGACCATTTAATTTAACAACGTAATTAAAACGTAGAGACATTAACGCGGAAGTTAATAAAGGTAATTAAAGAGTGTTGCAAGAACTTTACAAAACGTCTATTAATTTAACTTGATGTGCTAACATTAAAATAAAAGATTAAGTTTGTCTATTAACTGCGTATAGATAAAACGGAAGACAATCGATACCTAGAATACTTCTGGAAAATCATAGAAGCTTATAGTCACGTAACATATGAATCAGAATTTTTCTATGCAGTATTACAACACCATAAGTATGTGAAGCTTCTCTATGTATTCTTTTACAATACCATAACGCATTTGTAGAGTACCTACATAGAGCCACTAGTGCACATACCATAGCCTCGTTAAGGTTCTTCATTGCATCACATGTAACCAGGATACAAGCTATTAAAATAAAAAACAGAGCTATTTCCTGTTAATTCATAATAATTCCATTAAGTGATTGTAATTTAAATACAAGATCAGTAACATGTAGATACTAATATTTATCACTGTAAATACGACTAACTAACCTAAGTGATTTTACCTTTTCTTTTACTTTCTTCTTCTTTATATCTTCCTCCTAGATTTTCTGATAACAGTAGGGTTACCTGGCAGAGAACGGTTATAGTATTAAGTGCATATTTTTCCGTATTTTTCGGTAAATAAAGAATAAATAATTCGTTAATTCTAATCCTTTATCAATTTCATGTTATAACAATTACATCGATTGGAAAAGAGTTTACAAGTTATACCGTGAAAATCAAACACGATTGTGTTTATTTTGCTTTAAGAAGACACTTGTACATTGTCGATAATAATTGCAGACAGTTTTTCTTAATCCAATAGCGATCGGTACTAGATAGACTTCAATCGAGAAGACTCGACGAATAGAGGATTCTGCTTTTTATCTATCTTTTGCTCCTTCTTTATTGGGATCGCTATATTTTCTTAATATCATATAAAATAGATATTCATAGACAACGTATTCAAGTTCTCACGAACGTAAGGATTATCGTTCAAATGTATTTTCTAATCCTCGCGCGATACTAACATTTCATTCGTGACCTCACTTTCTATTGCCTATATAATAAATCCAGGCCCCATTGTTACTTTCATGTTATTAAATCACGACTCTGTGTCACACGAATACCATCTTTACAAGGAAAACATAATGGTATTGACATTTAAGATGGCGCCCCGAAATACTGAGAACCTTTTGCGTCATGAAATTAGTTGAGGCTGGATACAATACTCTTTCATTCCACTGCTAAACCCGAGTTGGTCTCGTACATTGTTTTTCAGTTAACCTTATTTCATACTTGTTTCAAACTTACAATTAATATTAAGAGTGTAAATATTTTACATGCTTATAAATATTCTGTACGAATTTGACTGTCGCCTTTGTTTTTGCCTAATCTTCTCCGAAGACTACATTTTATTGAATTACTTCAGAGAGACATACTTGATTGGTTTAATCGGTTAACACTTCGTGGCTAGTTTGCAAATCTATCTCTAAATAACTTGTTAAAACAATCATTAACAGATTTAAAAATAATATTTCCTGTTTCGAATACATTTGAAATTCGAACTCAATATTTAAAAAAGTGTTATATATTGTATTATTATATGAAACCAGTCGTAATATCCGGTACATGTACCGCTAAGCTCAAAATTAGTGACACAGATGAATGCGTGATATGCAGTTTGCGGGACCCGGCGGTGGCCAATCCGTCTTGAATGACGCACGCTTGTCATCACCGCTCACTTCCGATTTATGTGGCCATTTGTCCCAGTAACTAATGAGCTCTTAAGCCGAAGGTTGTAGGTTCGACTTTTAGTCAGAAAAAATATTTGTGTTATGAGCACAGCCCTTTGTTTTGTGATTTTATATAAAATTAACAACGTAATGGTGTGTTTAGAAAAATATATATGTACATTAATATGTGAGCAGTTTGCTCACCATAGTACCTACAAGCTCTGCTTAGTTCGGAATCAGATGGTCGTATTTAATTTTGGTAAAATATCTAGACGAAGCTAAGTTAAAAACAAAATATTTAATATAAAGTAATAAGTAGTAATAAACGGAAGTACTCCAATAATTTGTTCCAAATTACAAAGAGTTACGTTTCGAACAAAAGAAGCATTATACTATCGTTAAAAATTAATACGCTTAGTTCGTAGCAGAAAGGGAGAAAGGTAGTGAAGTTGTGGGTGGAACAATGACTTGTAAGAACGTTTAAAAATCGAACGCACGTAATTGGTAGAAAACCGTTAAACACTATCTGCCTAGATCGGTCTCGGTGATACGTCTGGCATTATCCATTCAAGTAAGGCGGAATGATGAAAAAAGGCTAATCTTTCAGTGAAAGTGCGCAAGAGCTGTGAGCTCCGCAAACGAGCTATTTTCACTGCTATTATTGAGTGCGCGGCACATTCGCCGAGTAATAATCGATATAAAATATCATTCGACACATTTGATCAATAAAACCCGTGAAATCGATTAATGATTTTATTTAATTCAATTATTGCTAATATAAAACACAAGTAATAAAGCATTTATAATAGCCGATGTAATCGATTTGTTATTCTTTACAAATTCATTTATAACCAATCAATGAACAAATTGAAAATATTAAAAACTATTTGCTTCTATTTCCTCCGCTTGTAATTGTTATTTTTCCTGACTGGCCTTTTGGTTTATATGACTACTAAACCGGGTTCGTCACCCATCCAAGACAAAATTAAATAGGTGTGTGTATCAGCTGTCCGGTTAACATAACCCAGGCGTTTAGATGCCTTACAACTTCTCGAAGACCTTTTTCTTCGGCACCTTACAAATATTTATGCTGTTGTGGGTCTGTACGTTACGCGTGTGTTTCTTGATACAATTATTGGCTCCGCTGATGCATTGGCCATAACTCATTGTGCGACAGCGAGGCTCAGATCGGTAAGCGTGTGATTTTCTCATTGCCGCCTCGTTATTGCTTTATCTCGCGTCCATTGTAGACACGTAAAGTTGCTATTAAATTAATTGCGTTCTTTTTCATGGGAGCTTATTGGATAGAGTTTAATGTGTTTGTTTGTTTTTTGTTGTGCAATGAAGTTAATATGAATGGAATTAGAAATTATTATTTTTAAACAATACCTTTTGGAAACTAACGCCTTAGATCTATTAACCCTGTGCAGTATTCAAGGTAATAATAACAATAATAAACCCGTATGTAAGTAAGAAAACAAGGACGCAAAAATTATTTTTAATATCAAACCATACATAAATAATTATTGTTCATTGTAAGGTTAAACGATTTAATCTGCAATGTGTTTAATTGTGGTACGGTTTACTGGTTTTGAGGTATTTCGTATAATTAGAACATTGCAGTAAGTAGGTACATACCTACTGTTAGTTTTGCATTATTGCAGAAACGGCAATACGTAAATCTGTTGCAACATCAGTTGCATTTTGTACCGTCATATTTTCATTTTAATGCATCAAACTATAATACTAAAATGATTGTCTATGCGTTTAAATACACTAATATTAACAGCGTCTGCATGTTAAAAACTACCAACATAAATGACAAATAGTAGATAAGTAATTTTTCCCACGCATTATGTTGCAAAAACCTAACCATTTCTAAACAAAGTCGCTCAGCGTAAGAAAAAGCTAATTTCATTTGTCAATTTCTTATTGAAGAGGTAAATTTCATTGTCTGCTTTTTATTGTGTCCGATTCGACAATAAAAAACAATATGAATGATCCGTGTGGTGAAATATTTTCTTAGCTTTGCGATTGCATTCGAAAAAGGGGCAAATAAAAGAAGCATTGTTTCATCTAGCCGGAATAACGAAGAACGTGGTGAGCGAGGAAATTACGCGCAACGAATTATCCGCACCAATATTTTTGTAATTTTCGTGGGACCTAGTTTTGATATCGACTTTTTTGAAGCGGCCATTTTGTTCGCGTACTTTTTTTCAGTCTGTATTGCAACAGGTTATAAAATATCAAAAGTTTTCAACAAGCAATCATATAAGCTCTATCGCATATAAACATTAAGTCCATTACAGCTAGCAGACATTTATCTATTATCTGTGGCAATATCTATGACATACGAGTATGTTAAGTTATAGATATTGGCACAGATAATGTTAATATGTTATTTGGGACTTTAGACATGTCAAAAAGCAGAGTTATCCTGTTGCAAATTGCAATGTCTTCCTTCCATTTACAGTAAATGCTACTAAAAATGTTTTCCTTATCATTCCACATCTAAAGTAACTAGCTTCCAAACAATAATAAATCATGAAAATCAGGTCCAAATACAGTCGTAATATATTCATGTCCTTTTTATTCGTTACATTTTGATACTTTACCAGCTTTGAATAAAAACCTGCAACTCGCCGAATGAGTGACGTAATCGCAAAGCAACAGTTGCCGTTTGAAACTTTGTAATTGAAAATCGTGACTGAATTTCCTT
>DWEM01002720.1:0-11647 GCA_018245935.1 Agara belti belti | reverse complement strand
TCATGAGAATCGGTCAAGCCGTTTCGGAGGAGTATGGCAACGAAAACTGTGACACGAGAATTTTATATATTAGATATAATACATTACGCGATACTACATCGCGTTTTCGCCACTTGTTGCTATTTGAAGAGGTTCGTTTAGACTTGTTCTCTTTTTATGTCAAGAGAGTAGACAACGAGCGGACAGAAGTGGCCGTTGCCGCCACCAGCGACCCCAAGAGGACTGCCGCAATCTGATCTTAATAGGAATATTGATAGAGTTCAATGACCTTTCTTTGAATAATCATCGCTTCATGGTAGATACATCGTGGTCTATCACATATCTGTCAAGAAAAATATTTTTGTGACGACCATAAATATTTGTAGTGTCTGGGTGTTATATTATCTACATAAGTATGGTAGATTTTTATACATACACTATCGGCTGTAATACAGTATCTGCTTACTTAGGGATTATGTAGCTGACTGTGAAACTATGCCATTATTATTAAGATCGTTTAATAGATTTCAAAAAAAATTGCATTCAAACAAAACATTGAATTTTCATTATTATTATTTATTATGTCTGAACATTTTCCTATTTCAACAAGTTGAATTTACACGGAATCAATACATAGGTAACCTAGTGACGTGTTACTGCATCATCAATGATACATATTGCGGTAATTCCAACTTGTGCCGTAAAGTTATTGAATAATTAATAGTTCCCTTGATATTGGAAACTCGGATATGACCTACATACGGACCTACTCGAAACCATCGGTCGTTAGTTTTAAAGTGGTTGTCTTGGCTACCTAGTGTTTGTCACAATTTTGAATATAAAGAAAGACGTTTTAATACTGACGATAACAAAATTTTAAAAAATATAACAATTTTAAGCATGCCTTTATTGTTCTCCAGGATATTCTCCAAGACGTATGAAGTCTGCTAATCCAAAAATTGCCAGAGTGGTCAACTATGACCATAAGCCTTGTCTTTCTGAAAGAACCATGCCCAACATTGAAGTAACAGGAACAAATCTTTCCTTTATTGTCGTAGGATGCATAGGTATGTAGTTTTGGTTTCTCGTCAGACTACCTACGTACCGTGAAGAACATAATTAACTTTAGTATACCTGTAATATTCTCATTACCAAAATTATACGTTTTAATATTTTCAGAAACAAAAGCAAAGTTTATTCATTCCGCGAGTTCCTGTTACCTAATGTAGGTAACTAGGTGCGCACGCTTAAAGTCAAGTGTCCTCAAGCCTTTGTGTCAAGTTGGATGTTATGTGCGCCGGTTCCTGGATTGAAATTGTAGAAAACCTAGTGCTTTTGCTGTTGTTTTGTATTTATACAAAAACCTGAACATAACTATAGAAACTACCTATATACCCTAGAACATGACTAAAAAGGCATTTCGGATAACTCTTGGCGACTCAGAGAATTGATTTAATTCTCGTTTTAACCAATTGATATTATTTGACAATTAATTTTTAAGACTTCATCATAAAACTCATTGCTTAATATTACAGGGTGGTTTTGATGTAATACTTAACTAGGCAATACCATTATTTAGTTATTTATATTTCAATTTATAAATTGAATATTTCCAAAGCATTTGACACAATAAATGTTACGTTAAATAACATTTACAATCGCTTAACGATAATCATACTAAGAGAACAAATTTGGAATCCGTTTTCATTATTAAAACAATTATATAAATGTGTGGCCAGATAGCTTGGAAGCTAAGGCAAAGTGTTACTTGACAGTGACAATGACGCTACGCTTACGATCCGTATTGTATTGGTTTTGGTACTACGGTAACATTTAGAGGTTATGGTGGCTATATTTACATTTGTCTAGGGACTCATTCCAAAATAAAACAACAGTGACAATCAGTGAAAAAGTGTAAATCAAAAAATTTCTCCATGTCTTTACCAGTTGCTAGTGGTACAGGCAAATTTTATGCCAAGGCTGCAAAATCTATTCGACTAATTCGCCAAGGATGTACGAACAGACCATTTTTTCAAATATCTGTTACTCAAGTAAGTAAAACATGCTTCACGATACATTTAGGATACAATTTCATATCTTCTTATAATAATAGATCTATCTAGAAACATAGATGCAGCTTATGATGACCCCGTCATGAAGTCCTAGGTTATCTTATATTTGCAGATACAGACTATATAATTTGTGAATGCTTAGGACCCAATAATGAGAATTTGTATGATAATATATTGGGACAATTTCACACAAAATGTATTTCAATAAAACTACTGAATTATTTACTTTGCGTAGTACTTGACAATGGTATATATAGTTTTTATTTTTATTTTTTAACAGAGAAAGAGGCTCAATAGTCAGCCAGTAATAGAGCAGTTGGGCTCCTATGACCCTACACCTAATATGTTCAATGAAAAGCTTGTAGCTTTCAATTTGGAAAGGCTAAAGTACTGGCTGGGACATGGAGCCCATGTTACTCCACCAGTTGCAGAATTGCTTGGTAAGCTTTCATTGTATGAATATGGTCTTTCAAACCAGATCTGGCTCAAAGGACCAATGTTATCCTTAAGCTCAAATGCTTCCGCAAGCCATTTGTATACCGAAGAAACGTCGGGTGCAATTGGCCCTGCAATGGATGACCACTAGTGCCAATTCGAGGAGTGTCTTCATACTTTGGGTTAAAATTCATTATAATAAGATTGAAGAAATATGCATTATAAATATGAGTACTTTGCTTTATGTTACTACAAATATTTCTTGTACAAACAAATTTTGTCTACGCAGGTCTGGCAGGATTCTTCCCAATCCACCCAAGGTCTTATATGACCGCGTGGAGGAACAGGAGAGCTGAAGAAGAGAGGATAGCAAAGGAAGAAGCAGAGAAAGCCAAGGCAGAGCAAGCCTCGGAATCATCTTAAGTGTGTATTAGATTGTTTTTAGTTTTAGCCGTTAAATATATTTGTTGATAAATTGTTTCATTTTGTACCTTTATTTGCTCTAGTATTATTCAGGGCGCTGGCATATCTGAGACAAAGATTTGAATATGACTACCAGCATATGTTCAGTTGAACGTTTAGGTGTTAGGTGTAATATAACAGATAGTTTTTAGACAGGTTTCATTGTTAAATTGGATCGCAAGCTTCAGATAATGTAACAGTAACAGCAAATTGTACAACTATACCAAATAAATGAGATATTATGTGTTTTACTAATGTGATGTGTTGGCCCTATTGTTTAAACAGTAGCCCAAGATACATAGTTTTAGGAAATGAAACATCCAAAGATGCTCACCGGTTCAATAGGAATGAATAAAAATATGACATGACATTATAAAATATTATCTTTATATATTTGAATACAGAACTTATACGTGACCAGTATTCTTTTTAAACAGCCAGTATTGTTTCTAAATATTATTTATATAGTTTAATTGCCAAGAAAAAAAAATGTAATTGGGACACATGTAAAGGCTTTAAATATACGTTTATATAAGTGTACATAATTTAACAGAGTAAAAATAATGCACAGAAAGCAATAACAAACTCTGCTAATGTGCACTGTACAACCCATATCAGTCTAGCGGCAGTAATATCTGGAGACAGTTAGACTGTCCGATTTCAAATTAGGCAATTGAATGCCTGTTATATGGTGACGGGACAGCTGACAAACTGTCATCACACAAATGTTTGGTCTGGATGGTTGGGAATCGAACCCATGACCTCCGGTTTTGCAGTCAGGGTCTCTAATCGTTCAACCACGGGTCTCTGAAGGCAGACAAGAAAAAAACATAACAAAACACAATGAATTCCTTTTATTACGTGAAAAAATTACAAGATTAACAATTCCATCGGTGAATACAAATACACAGATAGCCAAATTTCCAAAGGCACACTAAACGTGAATTTACAAGTCACAAGCGATACATAATAAACACGATTCCAAATGCGTACGATATAAACGGTCATTTTAAAATGTACAAAAATACTTTTAGACTCGACGGGAGTATAAAACAAAAAAAAATAAATGCTCATACAATTCCAGACGAACGTGAAGGCAATCCTACACATACAATAACGTGGTCTTTTTAAGCGGGATCCTAATTAAAACAGTATATAAACATTACTAACAATCCCTTGAGCAAATGCGAATAAAACAACGAACAATTTTTTGTATGCATCATTGGGATTAAAAAGACTATCTGGAGTTCTACACTTAGTCAGCTAAAATAATTTTAATCCCTAAAAGATCTTAACAAAACTCGGAAGTGAAGGAGATTTACTAGATAATTTTAAACTAAACTAAGTCACTTAACTAAAACACATGCCTGGGACGATTGAGGGTTGGTAGTGCGAGTCATCTGATATTTAATGAAGATTAGGTTCTAGAAAGTTCGAAGCTCCTCTATACAACGTCCATGTAAAATATAACCTTTTCATTCCGTTCGCAAAACTGTTTCAACTTAAAACTAAAATTTTAACGTTGCGTTCGAGGATAATTCAACTTTTCCCCCTAAACGAAAACGGGATTGGAAAAGCGAACTTACACGACCAAACGACAATGCGTCACCAATGAAAACCATTACCGAGTCAATAAAAAAGCCTTAACGTAACATTATTCAAAATTTCATTATAAACAGGGCACGTGGTTACGAAACTGCGCTCATGTGATTATCACACGTCGATGACGTCACAGCACTCGTGTTCGATGTTCAAACTTTAAAGATTTAAAAATGTTTTTCGATTTTTTTTTTCTGCCAGTTTTGCGGCAAAGCGCGTATAAATATAAAAGCGAGTGCGGTATATATTGCTTTGTACTTTTCCACCACTTTGTTTAATTTAAAAAAAAACCGCCGGGACTTAGTTGTTCTTCCTCACTGCGTCCGCTACCAAACGACCGGCTGGAAATGAAAAAGGAAATATTAGACAGTGTGACAGAGTAAATACAAAATATTTAACACAAATACGAAATGTAAAATAGCTGTGTTATTGAAGAATTAAACAAACAGATACACAAAGACCCCAGAAAGACTAAGTATTGCGACAATGACAAAACTTGACATGACTTGAGAGTGCCTTTTCTATTCCTGTAGGAATAAATTATAATAATAAGTGGGACAATTCCACACACGGCTATGTGATTCCAAATTGGGTAACTAAGTGCCTGTGCTATGGTAACCGGACAGCTTGTATATAACGCTTGTATGGTAATATTTTTTTATTACACCCAAACGCAGAACACAAAATTGTGCTCATCACACAAACGTTTGTTTTGGGTGGGAATCGAACCCACGACCTCCGGTTTAATTGTTAGGTTCTTTACCCACTAGACCGAGAGGGCAGTCATGATAAGTTATGGTTGTAGAATATTTTCTTCAATATTTTTGCAAATTAAATAATCTCTCATATCTGTCTAATGATATGAAATACGCTTCTTAAGAGTGTTTACTTCGTGTTCTAAATTTGAAACAACATTGTGTATGATTTTATTAGAGCTTTAAAATTATATTACAGGGTATGTATTACATATTATAGGTTATGGGGTGGAAATATATAACCTAAAAATTCCAGTATGACATTACTAAAGGATGATGCAAGATAGGAAAAGAGATATCATGAAAATAATCTTGATAAGGTTTAGACATGCTACATAAGCGTGGGTTATACAAGATTATCTCGACAAGACGATAAATATATTTCTTGTATACCAAGAATACATAGGCCTAGTTCACATAACCGCTAAAACGGTTTTGTACTAACTATATTTTGAAAAAAAAAAAATGAAATGAAAATTTTATCACTAACAGTCAAACAATAATAACTAGACCGCGGCCAGCGTTGTTCAACTTTTCAAATTATATGCGATCTGTACTAAAATAAATTAATAATTAATGATTTATTTCGTTATGTACACATAGAAAAGTACATATAGATACGGACCAAATATTAATGCGGATGTTACAAAGGTACTAATTATTTCCCTGAGAAATTTCTTCATTTTTAATGTTCATGAATATTATGAAATGACATGAACAGTTCAATTATCGTACCTTTATTAGATGTCGTTAGTTCGTTCAATTTTAAATATCGTTATCACAACGTAAGTGCAGCGGGATTAACTCAGTTTGTTGTCCGATAGCATTATCATATTCGATAGTTCAAGGTTAATTGAACAAATAAATCTTGTCAAATACAAGCGAAAGTCACAATAGCATTCATTTTTCTTACTAAAAATATTATAATAATCAGTTATCGTAATCATTATTTTTGGAATAGATCATTTGTAACATTAAAATGAAAAAAAAATGCAGCGATTCTCAAACTTTCGAACACAATCAACAGTTATTTTTTTATTGCATACAGCTTTTTGTTTATGGTAAAATAGTATGACGCGAGAAGACTAATTAAGAAGTATAATTAATAAGTTGATGTACAAGTTTAACAAATTTTAAAAATCAAATTTTACACCCACCTTCATAGATTTTTTGAGAAAGTATATTATTTCACTATCACGTTATATTTTAAGGATATTAAGTACTGGTATGATCAAGAAGCTAACTCACTCGCGATCCACTTTTTTTTGTCAACTAATAGCAGGCACGGCATTCAGAGCAAATATTTTTTAACTGTCATGCAGTATTTCGGTTTGTCTTTTACAAGTTAAAGGCATGCTTAATAAATAGATATAATATTTTAAGTATTATAAACTTGTTAGTAAGATGGTTATTATGAAGCGCATAGCATTGTACGTATAGTTATTACAAGGCGACATTGGAAGCGTTCCGGCCGTAGCGGTGTTTACTTACTTATCAGTGAATAGGTGTAACTAGGGTTCTCCTCTACTCTTGTTTACCTAAAATCAGTGAAATGGGTATGGGTGAGCAGGACGTTCATTCCCAACAATACAAGGCGGGTATAAATACAGGTACGCGGGGGATAATAAATACAACAAAGGTAAAAATGACAATCTTCTGTAAGAGCATTAAGGTGCAGTGGTATACGGAGGGAAAAAATACAAAGGATCCATATGTATATAAATGATACTTAATTATAATTATATATTCTGATAATTATATATAACAGATATAAAAATATGGGAATCATCAAATATAACATAATATAAATATGCATGAAATAACTATAAATAGATATTGGTAACAGTTATTGCAAATAACAAAAATAACGAATTCACCGATACTCTGGACAACAATGTTTGGCTGTTTAACTCATGTTATCACAGTCAACAGAAGTGTTATCTTCGGTCTTATATGATACACAGCAGTGTTTAATGATAACCATATATAGTAATTATCAGCTGAATATCTCTAACCAGTTTAGTTAACCGATTTGATGTGTCACATGTGATTTTATATGATACAATAATCGGTATGGAGCTGAACATAACGCCTTGAAACTAATCACCTCATGTTATTAACAAAACTAATATGAGAGAATTTAAATAAGCTTAAAGAACTTGTACAAGAAGTCTGTTGAGATTTACAGCGCCATAGAATATTTTAAACAGTACGCCTGTACTAGGTATTAATATAAACTAGAACCGTGTTAAAAATTATTATTATTATTATAACCGTGTTAAAATTTTTTAGAAAGAACAGCTTTAATAATACCTACTTACTAATTATAGGAAATCTTCAAAACTATATTTGAAGGGAGTGATAAATGTAGGAAAAAGTCAGGTTTGTAAGGATAGAAATATGTGGCACTCGATGCTCTCTGCCTGACCTGAGACCTGGTGTGATAGTACAATCATAATAACACTACTGTTAACTAGTACACCCATTGTAGATAACAAAATACTACAAAAACAATGAAAATCAACTAACATTGTGACAAAAATGACTCAATTGTTCAATTTGCTCATCGAAATATTTATCTTCTTTTTTGCATCTTGCACCAACTCGGGTATATTTACTGTTTTGATAGAAAAATATGAAAATCAGTTATGAATGAATATAAAAAAATTAAATGAATATATTAAGGGTAGGTAGGTATAAGATGTGTAAACAAATCTTAAAACTAGAATTAGCAAATAGATCATTCTACATTACAAAATGCCACCATCTACTACACCCTGAAAATACATACATAACAAGACAGAGATAAAACATATCCAGCCTATACAACCGTATAGAACCCACAGGATTACCAACTGTTTATGGAAAAACTATTAATCATATAGACATGTGCCAGGGGAGATTCTCGTAGATACGTATAGGGATGCCAATTGTCTGAATATGAAATATAGTAATATCGAATTTACAAGTTAAAACACCCAGTATTTCAGAAAAATGAACAGTATATTATTTTTTTAAAGCTTCACAACCATGTCTTCGGAGCTTTGCAAAAAAACCACAACTCACTGTCATTTTTGAAATATCTATAAGACTTTTTATATAGGTTTTATGGATTCAGATAACCGCGACGATGAAAACAGTATTTTAAATAATCTTTATCAATAGAAAATAAACAGTATTGAAGAACGAAATAAAATACCGTCTTCAACTGTACGTTTGGCTACCCGACATACATCTTGTTTATCGATTAGTGTTCACTTGATATGTCTTTAAATAGACATGTAACCCGGCATATATCTATAGATGTATACACTTCAGTGGGTTTATTTTGTGTTACGTAACGTGATGTAATGCAACTATGTACACATGTAACCTTTACGGTCGAATGACTAGACTATGCCAGACAGCAATAGCATCAAGATTTGAGTATAGATATGTATATTTGCACGTTATCAGTATATTGGGATATACTGATCGCGGTGTATGTACCACAGTTAGGATGTGGTGCGCCAAAGCTGCACAGTAATAGCTGACATCGAGGGAAGCAGGATTGATTGATTGGTTTATCAAGTGTTGTGATAAGAGAACGAGCAGTCTTGTGTGGGACATAAAAAATATAGATTTCGAGCAAATAGAAACCGCACGATTTCATATGCCGTATGGTACAGAGCAGTATGATGCTGTATTATGCAATATGCATTATGTATTATACAATAGTGATTCGTTTTATTTCGAACTTCTGAGCCATATTATATGTAGACATTAAAATTGAATGTCACAATTTTCTAATACATTTGAGTGGCTGTAATTTATATTGACAAAATTATTGTCCGAGAATTAGGCGTGATATTGATTCTAAGTTCTCAATTATGTCAAGAGGATTTGTTACCAGAAGTCATTGGGATAGTGTACAGTTTACATCAGGTGTTTAGATCTAGGTGTATCATATGTAGTGCCACCTTAGTCTGACAACGTACTAGCGTTTGTTGACCATGTGCGGCCCTGTGACGCTTGACTAGCGACGACCACGCTCCCTTCGTCAGCGTCGTAATGACCAATACGCTAAACAAACGCTAGTGAGATATCGGCCTTAGTTGACGTGCTATACATTTTCACGAATGCTTCTCTAACTGGATTGTTAATAACATATAGTTGTCGTAAGCATTGCTTCCCGCTCCATGCAAAGCTCAATAATGTCTAGCACGTTTACCTGAAAAAGCGTCATTACAAATCTTTGCCTAGATCTTTCAATACTTGACTGAATTCCTTGGCGGTCTTTTCTGCATGTTTGTTGGCATTCCTCACGAGTTCTTGCAGAATATCTTCTAGAATGCGCAAAATATTACGTTCAAAAGAGGAGAGTGTGATGCAGGATTTTTTAAAATGTTGAATAACTAACTAATATCTACTTTCAACACTTCCTAATTTTCCACTTTATACACTGCTAACAAATTTGATTGATTCGAGTGTTCACGCGTATTATTTTTATTAACAGCTCGTAACTGAGAATGTTTGAACCAAAAAAAAAATCGTTTAAACCTTGATATTAAAAAAAAAATTAAAAAGACAATTAAATCGAATTTTAATTATTGGTAAACTGTCGATAAAGCTAATATAATAATCCTGTTACACTGCTACATACTATTTACAAGAATATGAAAAAAAGCTTAATTTTTTTTTAAATAGACTTGCTGGCTTTCACAAATTACATTATCACACTATGATCCATTAGTTAATGTTGATATCGCATGTGTAGTGTTTATTATAAGGGAATTGGAACTGCTAACTGGTAATTGTTTTGTCATTTGTTTTTTTGTGAACCGTTAGTGGACTTGTCTTACCCGAATTGGCCAGATCGTCGATGCGGCCATGATGCTTTTGGTAGTACGGACGGATGAGACGATGGTAGATGATCAGGGATCCATTGTAATCGGTTGGCAGGTAGCACCATATTACGAAGATGCACTGGAAATTCGAAAAGTTCATTGAATAAATGAATTCATCAAAACTTTGAGAACCATTGGGCGGGGTTTATTTTAAAATTTATAGGCCGTTTACAAAAATAAAGTCCAGTGTACGAAAATTGTTAAATAAATAAATAAATAAAAAGTCATAGTCCGTGCGAATTACACGTTGAATTCACGTACATTTCGACATTCGTATCATTAACACGTAATCAGTTGAACCCAGTGACTCATGAGCCACGCCACTGTCGCTGCCGATCAATATTTTTGTTTAATGTCACGCTGATAACATTTCACCAGGCCAGATAAATACTTTCTTCAGTTAAACATTTTTAATAGACTGATAAACATCAATTTTGCTAGCGGCCTACTCATTATATTACCTGTGGCCAACAATGAAACAATAAAAGGGTTGAGAAACAAAAAAGAAACTACAAGCTCGTCCAAAACAATATAAACTAGTAGTAGTTTGATAAATATCTATTTCAAATAGCTTGTCTAAAATCACAGACCCGCATATTATTTACACAACTTGGAAAACTGAAAAGGTATAGATGCCCCTACTGTTAAAAATACAACACTCGCAACATTGTAAAAGTACCTAGAACTATAGGACTTAACACATTTCAGCTAATACAGTACAATGTTCGATAAACAGTAGAAAAATAAAAATTTAGTTCGTAATTTCACACGCCGCGAGCATTTACATTGGTTTGGCGTGCACGTAGTAGCCAAGGAAATCGAAATAAATTTCATTTTTTATCTGTTTTTCTATTTCATTTTTTTTAATCTATATATTTTGAAAATGTTATCTATGATCTTTGTGATTAATGTATGTATACGATTTCCAATAGTGTCACTAACCGGAATGTTTAGTATTTTTACACAAAACATATCTAATCTAATCTTTTTCGTCTCTTATCTAGACAAGCCAAGTGACGCTTTAACTTTGGAAATAGAAATAAAACGGTAGAGATAAAAAAAACGTTGTGTTGAGCGGAACAAGAAGATAGCATACTATTTTATCTATCTCTAGATTAAAATAATTCATCAAAAGGGAAAGTAAAACAGACTTACTTTAAAATGAATAACATAAGTATGAATAATGAGCAATTACATTGTACTGCTCCGTTGGTTCGGACATGTGGAAGGTATGGATGACGAAAGAATGACAAAGCAGATACACAATGGGAGCGTTGATGGATGTAGGGGCCGAGGGAAACCCAGACTGTCCTATCTCGACCAAATAGGTCAGATACTGGCTGACGGAGGAGTCAAGTCTCAACCGGCGTGTATGCATGAAGAGTGATGAATGTAGACGAAGCGCTTCAGGTTTGCAAGAAAAGAGATATTTGGCACTTGGTGCTTTCTGCCTATCCCG
>DWEM01002719.1:0-11647 GCA_018245935.1 Agara belti belti | reverse complement strand
ACGAAAGAGTGTCCCAAGCTCTCTTGTAAAACGTTTAAATCGCGTCGAGATTTTTTTCCCTCGATCTACATTGCACCAAGGCGATACGAATACCGAGAATACAAACAAATTTTGTAATTATGAATTGAATCCAAAAAATTTAAATGTTGGGTAGGTACATTTTTAAATGTTGGGTAGGTACATTTTATTCTTCGTAAACCTTTTAGTGTTTGTTTTTGTTGATCTTTTCGATCTCCTGTAGACTTCCATAGGGCCTCATTACAAATACAAATTATTTTTTTGAATAAAATACATATATATTTTGAATAAAAAATCACCGTCTAAAAATGATGTCGCAATTAAACAAATATTGAAGACCTACTTGAGAGGCCGTTTCGTTTGAATTTTCCCGTCTATTCTTACGTAGGTAATATCAATGTAGGATTACTTCATCGGTAACATATACGGTACTATTATTGTTAGTATTAAATTATAAACATTTTATGATATCAGGAACTACTTAAAATAGAAATTTGTTGTTAAGACTAAATCTTTTAGTTGCCCTAAAAATCCACAACCTGCTTTTTGCATGGAAATCCTTAGAGTCGCTTACAATAAATCATTTCCTTGTACATATAGTCGTATACTTACATATACAACATTCGGATATTGAACAAGTGTATAGGATCTTTTTTACCCGGCCCACTCTCAGTAAAACATTTCATCCATTATGTTGTTACAAGCGTATGTTCGAAAATGGTAATATTTATGGAAGGTAATAAAAGAAAAACATTTTCATTCTGTTCAAGGCAGAAAATTGAATTGAACAGCATTTTACCGATGATAATACAATGTATTTTCATTGTAAGACGAGTTCCTCAATTCGTTGCTTATTTTATCATTATATATGATTCGATATATATTCTGTGAATAACACCAAAAATCGACGCAAGATATATTTTATATCGGAAAAATTCTTTACGAACCATAGCTTTTTTTCTACACTCTTTTGTTCCACACTGGACACGATATCTCTCGAAATGACAAGGTATGAGAATCTTTAGTTATGCGGACAGAATAATGTTTAAAGACGAACCTAAAGGCGATTTACCTTTAGACGATTGTATTTATTGAAACAGGTGCGAAATAGAAGGGAGGCTGAAATTACACCCGCGGCGAGATCAAATAACTGGCTGGGTGTCAAATGTACCGAGGCAACGACTTTGTAACTATGTATTTATTTTGCTATAAACATTCACTGTATTGTTGGAATTTCACATTTTCCAACACGGAACTGCACGGTACCATTACACAATCATTGCTCAATTGGATATCTCTATTAATTGGTTAGTATCAGTTGTTGGTACTTAATATTATTGTACAACGCAGTAGCTGTGGGTCTACCTCGGGAAAGCATTTTTTGTTATGTGTAAGATCTAAGAAAAATGTTTATGTAAGTATATTAAGTACTTATTTTATGTATCAGCTGTCTAGTTACCATGGTACAGTTTCTGCCTAGTTAGGAATCAGATTGCGGCGTGTGAGGGTGAGGCAAGATATTATTATTATTATATTAGTAACAACGCTAGTGCGGCTCTTATTAATACTAATTGTAATCAAAGGTTAAAATGACCCTAACTCAAGCGGTCTAACCGTGCTACTATAGTAACAAAAAAACATCGGGAAAACAATTAACATTTACCCGAGTATTTGGTATACGTAACAATTTCACTGCGTCTGTATCAACGTCATCGCTGTACACCACAGAAATAGATGTTTTAATTCAAATAAACAATATTAAAATAAACAAAAAACATTCCATTGAAACGTGAGTAACTTAACGTCGACAGACGTCACGATAATGATATAATTTATACAACATAAACCAACACAATGGGTTGCACGCTCATATGCTTAGAATCACGTATGGATACATCCCTATTTACGGGCGCTACGCTTGACGCATCGTCGTCATAGAGGTCCTATGACGCTTGTAGAATGTCGATGTTACTGTCCACTATTGGTGAACAAACAATGCATTCATCACTTCTACAAAAATGGAAAATTGTTACCTCAATTATCCTTAGTTGTACCTTAAACACAGTATCGAAGCAGAGTGATCATCTTTTAATGTCGTTCTCATGTGGTAAACATACACGCTAAAGGATGAGGAATACAACTTGCTGATCAGGTATCCCATCTGTTACAAAGGCTGCGAGGTCATTTAGCCATAAACTAGAATGACACGTAAAAGCGCGGCAAATATAAATCTTGTCTATTACATAAACTTGGATTGTTTAAAACTTATTTAAATATCTTTCATAAAAAAATATTTTGTTCATAATGTTTCGAATCATAGCTCTATAATAAATCATGCATTTCTTGTTAATTTATCCGTACCTAACTCCATAGCGAGTGATGTCAAATAATATAAATGTTTATATAAACAGTAAAAAATAAACTTGGTGGGATGGACACAGCACTTAAATAAATGTGTACATTATGAAGATAATTTTAATTTGTGTTTAAAAACTTCAAATATACATCACCATACGTTTTAAATTTGTTATATACAAAGTAAATTGGATTTTTATGCAAGATTTCACACATACAAAGGATCAACTTTTGTCTATGGTTTGTGTTCGAATAATTTTAGCTGCATCTGTATACCTTGATATTATCTTATGTGTTCCGGTATAAGGGGTATGTTGGGCAGAGACACACGAGGATTGAAGCTATCCACAACGTAATATATTTTGGCTAACAGTTTAATCACACTTTAGACACAAATGGGTACTGTTAACAACCTTACCACAACTTTCTATATCGGAAAACAAATCGTTACTTAAAGCTTGGTTTAAAATAGTAGCGGAACAGTCTGATTGATCGAACATTTCAATGCCGAATAAGAGCGTCAATAAACTTTCTTTACTTTAGCAGCTCATTTCCCTTGCTACGTCTTTCATTAGATCCATTATTCGTTCATCAGCTACCAGCCACGCCAGTCAGCGCCTACGTACGTACTTAGCGGAAAGTATTTCACCTTGACTCGTGAAAGCTCGCCAAATCGCCTCGGGCGAGACCGAGCGCCTTTACCGTTGTATTGAGGTTACTTCGAGTACTGGGTCAACTTTGTGAACTTTGTAAAATAAGATAACACTTGAATAATGAAAAAAAGCTAATACAGTATATGTATATCACTCAATTTCAAAACATACATTTTCTTCTATTTCGCACAGATAAAACCCGTTCACAGATAATAAAGGTCAAAACGATTCCATCATACAGTATTAACAGAACGTGGCAAAATGCAGTATTAACGACGTTAAGTACTTTAAATTCAAAGATTAATCGTCTCAGTAAGTAATAAATGGCTATCGAGTACTTAATAGTCATTTCTCATAAGCGTAAACCTAATTTATTTTATCTGTGGTTAAAAACTATCGAACAACTACTAATAGCTCGTTACCTTACTGTCAAAAACGCCTGTCAAAATTTCTGACGCTAATAATGAATGTATGTTATTATAATTGTTATTATTATCAATCAACATCAATCAAACGGTAATCGTAATAAAATATCAGTATAACCTTCGCATAGACTACAATAACACAATTTGAAAAGTTCAAACGGTCAATAGATATACTAAAGCAATGAAATATAATATACTTACGTACATATAAATAATACACCAATCTAAACATGTATCTCACCTTGACTCGTAAAAGCTTGTGCAAAATTATTTGCGACAAATGCCAAGCATCTGTCTCTGTGCGTTACTGTTCACTTTTTATTCACATTATCTTTTAAATATTCACATTATTGTGAGTGTTGCGGTTGTTATATCGGTTGTTATATGCGGTTGTTATATATACGGTTGTTATAAATCTCATTCTTTTATACTTTCCTTATGGATAATAGTTGAGCAGATTGTAAAACATATACAATCAAATTTCCTTTTTAATACAATTCCGCGTTTACTTTTTGAAATTTTTATAATTTAATCGTAACTGAATGGTGTTAAAAGTATTTTACAATGTTATTCCAAACAACCTCTGCAGATTGACGCGCGCTAAATGCCAAAAGCTCAAATCTGCCCGGCCAAAAGATAACTAAAATGTATATGTCTAATATTATTATTATTTTAAACGTTATGCGTTACCATTCAAAAGGAAAACATATCAATTATACATATTAATTAACTACACTATCCGTATTGACCTTCAGTTTGCACCTAGAGATAAAAACATGGTAATGTCAGCGGATATTATTTACCGATACACAATCGTACCCAATAGTGCAGACCACAATGTCAAAAGGCCAGAGATCTCTATCAAGTGTCATAGTATCATAACATAATCTTAAGGTCACTTAAATTAATAGTGTACATACAAACACAACATATCAATAACGTAGTTGTTATTTAGTTATTGGTAATAATAATAATAATAATTTAGCGTCACCTGACCCACGGCGAAATGATCTCGAAGGTGCTTTTGGCACTCTGCGACGTTCCCCGACAGCTGATACTCTACGAATATAAATTCCTGAATATATTCTTTCTAATTTACACCTTGACACGGAAAAAAACACTCGTGCTTGTCACACAAATATTTGT
Source organism: Agara belti belti (assembly GCA_018245935.1). Taxonomy (NCBI): domain Eukaryota; kingdom Metazoa; phylum Arthropoda; class Insecta; order Lepidoptera; family Hesperiidae; genus Agara; species Agara belti. The sequence goes on along the minus strand of DWEM01002719.1, from coordinate 7,050 downwards.
CCTGGGTGGAAATCGAACCCAGAACCATAGACGTCTGTATCATAACCTGCATACGAATAGCTATAGTTTGAGTGGTAAAAAAAAGAAGATTTTGAACATTAACCGTTCTAGCGTGCCGAAGTAACAGTTGAGTTATAGAAATAGCAACTTAGAGGCAAAAATAACAGCTTAGTTACAGAAATAACAGCTTAGACGCAGAAATAGCTGCACCAATGATAATTTCACGGACTAATGTTGAATTATATTTATTGATAAACGGTAACGCTAATAAGTTTTTTTTTAATAATGTAATTTTATAATCAGCCAGTAATACTTGTACTACAGATTAAAAAAATACATAGTTAACCTACGTAAACATAATCCTTGTTTACAGTTCTTGTGTTCTTCTTTATACTGTTGTGTAGCATATATGTGTATAGTTACAGGGTAGCGTGTCAACCGCAGTCTAACCCTGAATTTCGAGGTTGCGCCTCCACCACCTGTGTCTCTCAACACTGGATACCTTGTTTCCGCAGCCTCATATTAATAACAGCTCGGGATATTGTGATATCGTGAAGCATAAGTTGATTTAATTTTATGGCATTTCATGTTTTGTAAGTCTATTGCAGTGGAACTATACTTCAGGAATTGAAACGTTTGGGCACGCTTCAAGTTACGACTTATTCACCCATATCAAAGTGCACTCAAATTTACCTCAAGTTCTTTAAGACCTATATTCGCAAATAAAGAATTTATCAGTTGCCTGTTCACCATGGTACAGACTCTAGCCATTATTATTATATATCCGTTCATATTCCGTCCAATTATTGTAAATATAGAATCACAAAAGACCGACTAATTTATTATAGACACATATAAAAGACAGCTGCCAAGAATATGTTGCGTGATTTTTCCACGCGACTCAACGTATTTTCCGTACATAAAGCATAACATACTCGTAAAAGTATTGGTCAATTGTAAAAACATTTCTCACCGCGGCCTTGTTCTCGTTTCAATCTGCTTACATCTTGTTTAATGAGCGGCCCAATGCCGGAACTGACTGCGCATTCCTAAACATATGTAATGTACACTGATTTAATTAACTACGTTTAAACATATCAGACGATCAGACACTTCTTGGATTGTCCAAACGGTCATTAGCCGAGAAGAGACCCAGCCCGGTAACAGCAATGATACTCGATATACAATTTTTTATAAGCATATTTTCGGTTAATTTACTCGTCGTTGTATTTGTTTTTCTTTGGAACGGAGTAAACATTTTCCTCTTTTCTTTCTTTGTTTCTTTCAATTGCAATTCTTAAACGCTCATGTGTATGTAAGGAAATAAGCTATCAACACCACGATACGTCAATAATCTCATGAATCTCTAAAGATTCTGTAATATTCATTATACAAATGCTTATTATAATAACAATAAATGCTTATATAAAACGCACTATGATTAACATAGTGAGGGCCCCATTTTTTAGATTCCAGCTTCCAGAAGTTTGGGTTTCTTCTCTTGAGCCTGCATTGTAAAGTTTGGGCGTTTTCATGAACTTGTCATGTTCGAGGAAATGACCTTAAGACTTCTCCATAACGTTTGCTAAACCATGTGAAAACTGTAAAACTGCAGCTGACTTTGTCTTTAAACGCTCTCTTTATAAGAGATCCTTGTAGAATAATTAATCTACAAAAGGGACGATCTTGAACGAGACTCGAAAACATATACCTACTTCCTTCTTCTTAAAAAGCACTTCGGTTTTGTTTATTAATTGTTGAAACGTTACGGGCCCAATCAAACAAAAGGCGTACCTTCAATCCACGAATAACCTTACAAGGTCAATGGGTGTAAAGGTAAATGAACTAAAAATGTTTCAGTTTATTTACAATGAAATTTGGTAATGACACGAATTTCAAATCTCACCAAAGCTTACGTTGGCATGGACGTTATGTGCTTTAAATTATTGGCAAACGTACGCGACGAACAAATGTTGCGAAGTGAGATATTGTATTTTTGGTTATTAGTTTTTTTTACCAAGAAAATCTTAGACTGGCACAAGTTGGTCGCGTTTTAGAATGAAATTTATGTTCCTTATCAGCGCTACGGGCTAGATCTAAAAGTATATCTGACATGAAACATGGTTTTTGATGGATCGTCATTAAACTAGATACGGTAGTGAATTATCTGTATAGATCTTGATTAAACTTAGAAATCATGTCAAATTATCAAAATGGCGGTGATTCCCACAACATTTTTACTGAACATTTAGCAAATTCCATAGTTACCACAAAAAAGTTCTTAGTGTATCACAATTAATTGAGTCAAACATAGCTGAATAAAATGAAAAATGTCAGATACAGCCTTTAAAATTCCACAATAGTATGCAGGCTTTTATTTCCGATTCAATCGACAATTGGGTGAATTCCAAAAAAATGTTATAAGTCACGGACCTGAAGACTTCATTTTTTATTCGTTTATTATAAAAACATCCAGTTATCCCTTTATTTGTTGGCTAAACACATAAACTTAATGGAAATTTAATATTTAATCTGCACTTACACTTATTTTAAAATCTCAAGTAAACATTTGCATTATCACTACCTGTATGAGTCGATAAAAGGAGAAATAAGGATCCTTATACACTAGTTGTAACTATTAATTATTGGTCTAAATATTAATGAAACCTCATATGTATTATTACATACTACTTTAACAATTTATTATGTACAGCTATTTATAACAAAATAGTAACGAGGAACAAACTGTACATAAAATATGTTTTTCATAAAGCAGTTGTTACGTGCTCTATACTTGAGAATAGTCTCAAAAAAAAGAAAATAAGTGCATTGAATATTTTTCTAATTGTATGATAGTTCGTTATCTCATGGTACAAACGCTAACATACTGATTTTAACGATATTCAGCAGCACGATTATTTATCATCGGCATGAATCCTCCCTCTCTTTCTAATCTCTGAAGAGATATTTCGACCAAAGACAAGTTTTAACAAGTCAGTTGTAACTATCTCCATTTCAATAATTGTAACTCGTAACGCAAGCAAGCTTCACAGACGCGTATGCTGTTTGTTACAATCACGTGCGACCTTTCGTTCGTAAACCTAAATAGATGACCCGATTTCTCATCGCTTATTATAAACCTGGAATGGTGTCTAAAACTCGGAACAAAGCAAATATGGCCTTGATTCTCGGTCATCGCTGCATTCTACGTTTTGTTTTGTTTTTACACCGTTTTTGTTGTGCCTCTGTTAGACCCGGTCTTTTTATATAACAAGAATCCATTACACACATCTTAGATAATATTTTTAGACGTTTAGAGTGATATACGAATGATATAGTTACATTCAAAATATGAGTGAATAGGTACTTTCTAGACACGCGTGCTTACTTTGGATAGATCTTTTTTACTATCAAGCAAGGTCGCAGCCAAATGTAATCAATTACAATTTGTAACACTGTAATTTATAAATCTATATCAATAAATTTTAATGCTATATTAATATTAGCAGAATAAAGACTTAAATACATACTAATACTTAATGTACTTGCTTATTCAACGCAAATAAAGAAATAAATGTATAATGATTTTTTTAATTGACGTTTTAATTATCTGTATTCCGTATTCCATAAATAAAGTCTTCCAGGAAGGCTCTCTCATCAATCTTGACGCAGTGCCTATATAGTATACGAGTATGTTGTTTCTATTATGAGTCCTAATATGAACAGACAGACTGTACATTGTCTTAAACACTACGACATTATGTATGTAGCAGTAACAACGGAACTTGGTCTATACAATTCCAAAAATAATAGCAATTCAAAAATGTTCGGATATTTTCACTGCATCATGCAGATAATACAGATTAAAAAGATGTTTTTTGAATTTTTTCTCATAATTTAAAATTTTGTTACCATTTTATCTCATCATTTGTACATATTATATTTTTTTAATCGGAATTGAACTGAACAAATATTTCACAATAGTTTGCTATGTATTCATGGTAACTATACTTAAATGTTTTCGTAGTTAAATATTTGTGGCCGTAGTAAAAGTTGTGAAGCTGTAGTAATTTTACAATGTGCCCGCGTATTAGTATTAGTCATGTTTCGTTTTAGCAAATGCGCTAAACTGAAAATGTGTCAGTGTAACACTAGGCCGACTAGGGTTGCCAACTACATCGAATATAAATTATAATCTGAAAAAAAGCAAGCAAATCTTTGATATTTTCTAAATATATACTAATCATTAAAAATAAACAACTATCGTTATAACAATTCTCATAACGGAAACATATCGAATAAAGTTTCAAATTTGCAATTCTAGAAAAAAAAAATTTTTTTAAAGGGTGTATCAATATTACTCACGCCTTGCAAATATTTAAAAAAGAAAACAAGCATTGATTAGTGGTATATCGAGCCGTTGTTTTCTTAACGTGACTAGGCTCAGCCGCTCAGGTATGCATATCGTCTAATGACTCACTGTCTACTTGGTATAACCGATATTATGCTAAGGCCCAAGAATTTAAAAGGAACAAAAGCAAAAATAAAAGGGAACGTGTTTTTTCTGCTTACGGAGGTATGTTTTCAAGCCAGACAAACTTTTAATAAACACATATATTTTGAAGGTTAAAGGTTATTTATGTTTGCAAATCATACAAAGGATTTTTGAAATTTAAAAAAACAGTAACTAATGCCTAGACACGTGTTCTCATCAGTTAAACATACATATATGTAGAATTACTGAAAGGAATCAACTAACTGAAAAACGATAGACAGTGCTGGGAAGTGACAAAAACTCATAGAAAAAATTGATATGACATAGATTATTAATAATACCTCGTATACACACAGATTACATACAGTTTCACAAAACAACACTATATTTCACGGAATCGCGATACATAAACATATTTGTATAGGTATTATCGGAATGCAACAACAGAAGCGGTTGACCTACATAGACGATTCTCACTAAAATAGACCAAAAAGAGAAAGCATGTATTTAATCTGTGCTACCGATGACAGATTGTTGAAGACCATTGACAAGCACTTGTCGTGAACTCGGCAAAACCACCTATCTTATTGTGCCAGTAGGACAACACGGATCGAGTAGTATGTTAAGTGCAACAGCAGATTCTTGCTAAAATTGTCAGCTATTCTGAAAATTGTTTCACCTCTCGACTGTATCAATTAGTTCACCCAAGAAACGACCGCAAACCTTATTCTTTATCGACGTATAAAATGCAATGTTGCCATAAACACTATGCCTAGATCCGTTAGATGAGGTTATGATAAGCAAAATCTGTAGGTTTACTTGTCCTTTACTAATTTACAATCTATAACCGAGTAAAGATGCATTAAACATGCAATAAAGTTGAAATATATTCTAAATATTTTTTGTACCTACCAATGTATTGATTTAAACACCAAATTTTAACATTTGCCCATTGAGATTCTTCATTTTTTTAATCCTACGATAGGATATTTTGCATCAAGCATTAAATCAATAATTTAAAGTGCTCGTTTCTCATAAAGTTTAATTTTAATATCATCATTGTTTAAAAGAAAACTAGGGAAATATAGACAGTATCCGATTCAGAATAAAGGCGAGGTCTCAAATTGTGGTACATCTTTAAATTCCGTTATATAAACTCTTAGTGAATATGTAATAAGATTGATAATCGCTCAAATCGCAAGTCGTGTAATTTGCAATACATACATGGTCTTTTAAAGTTATAGCGTCGTAAAGAGTTTGGCAATTTGTAACCGTATGACGATGAACAAGTTGCCAGACCACTTGGCCTACTTGGGTATGAAAATGGAAAAAACTTGTGTTGTAACTACATTCTTTTTAAAATGAATAATGATGATAACAGGAAAGTAATCCTTATAGCAAGAGTAACTAAGTCATAGTGACTCAAGAAAGGGAGTACTTAAATAATCAACGATGTTATGTACATTGAGATATCTATATTTATATATTGTATATTATATATATTGGTATGTGTGCTGTAGATTTTTATCTCTTTTGTTATACGCACACATCTGAACCCTCTTTAGTATATACATATATTTTCCTTCACACAGAAACTGGGTAAGCTGGAAGAGATTTCTTATAGGGATAAACTCGCCATTGTAAACTAGCATATGACTCACAATTATAATTTTTGTATTGTGTACAATAAAGAATAAAGAATACAAATGAAGATTTTTAAAGAGTCAGAAGCTTAAATGGGATATTCGTGATTTTCGTTGTTCGCTGTACCCTAAGGAATTTTAGATAAATGTTCTAACTTCTCGTTAGTTTGTAAAGGTGCTAAGGGAAAGGGATTGGCAATTCATCAAATACGCAATTGTAAGACAGTTAATAAGTAGGAAGCTTACCAATTACGAGTACGATTTAATGAAATTAATAGTTACGTTGGGTTGGGAAACTAGATAAGGCAATTACTCAAAGGTCACATTGCTCACAAGACTTAAACCTCTTCGACAGTTAATAGAATTATGTAAACAGTCTTTATATTACTTACAATTATTGTTACAATGAATACAATCTTAATAAAACTAAAATAAACAAAAAAATAAAATAGTTGAAAGTATTAGGTACCTCCGTCTCTAAGAATGTTTAGTAAACAAGATAATTAAAATGCTCTTTTATTTTTTAGGATTCTCGAAAAAATGTCTGTAGATGATAAAGAATTGAAAATGTTCTGCGGCTATTCCCCAATTGCTGGGACTTGGAGGTCATCAATAAAGGCACATAAATATCTGTTTTCTTAAATCGGTAACCCATTGGTGGCTCGATGGCGCTTATGACCAAAGATGAACGTGACTGCTTACTTATACAGATTATACTTATTTTATAGGAAATATTATTATAGGATACATTATAGATATAAAGTTGCTTAACCATTGTGTCTGACATTTTCTCTTTTTTTTCCGCAGATCTTTCGAAATGATCCACGTCGATGAGACAGACCCGGTTGGAGGTGAGATGATCTTTAATATTTTATTCAACAACAACAACAACAACATACCGTCACGCCAGGT
>DWEM01002718.1:0-11647 GCA_018245935.1 Agara belti belti | reverse complement strand
TAATTGGAAAATTTGATAATATGGCTTATATTTTACAATAGACATATGTACTTATTATACATAAGTCATAGAACATGAACCATAGGTATAGATGAAATCGTTTATTGCAAAAGTTAATCGTATTGAATATTAGCTAACGACCAAAACTATCTTAGTATTAGCAGGGTAATATTAAATTTATATTTGCATCTATATTTGACCATAACTTTATCTAGTACATAACAATATGAACAAAATACCTACTTGTAGGCATAATAGTAGGCAACATTTTTAAATGAACACTTTGTACAATAAACGTTTTGTCTTTGTCTAAAGTGCCTAAAGAAGCCTAAAGTGCTTTTATTATTTTTGTTACCGTATAACTGGGTACAACTTGCGTGAGAATACTTTTATAAGTAATCAGAAATTAGTAATTAAAACCCATATTTCAGTTAGCATTTCATTCATGACCGTTGTAGGCTTTTTGCGTTAGAATTACATAACAACCTATTTGAAATCAGAAATACGTTCCGTGCTATCAGAGATATACAGTTAGTGACGAAGCAATAGTTAACCATTTGCAGCGAAAAATAGACAAAACCCGGCAAAATAGGCACCTTAAGAAATCAACGACTGTCTCCGACTGCAGAATGTTAAACAAACCATTTACGTAATAAAAAATTCGATTATTTCAATCAGTCACGATTCATACTCGTAGTTTTAAAAGGAAATATTTAATGATCGAGAGAGCTCGGGTATTTTCAAATATAAAAACAATAGAAAAGGTAACGAGTTGCCAAAAAATAAGTTTTAAAAGGTTGCCTAACAGAATCCCGTCAAAAACATTTGAACAAAATTAATTAGGACATTTTTTTCGAGGAAAACATCAAAATAAACACGAATACCGACTTGCGTACTTTCATTATGTCGCTTTCGTCTTTCTGTAAGATTTATGACGGGCTCAGATTGCTTCAATCACTTGGTGGCTAAAGGGAATTTAAAAAAGAATCAATGACCAAATTGTTGTTCGAACAATTCCCATAAAGCAAGTCCATATTAGAAGAGTGTAGACATTAGTGTATAGTTAAGGTCTTAGGCTATGCAGCTCGCACTTCCTTTTCACGCGTAAAGTATACTTCACTTAATTATGCTCATATTATAGTCGTAACAATGTTTATCTTTCTAAACCTCTAAAACAGTCAAACAAGCCTCAACACAAACAATATCGAAGTAATAACAAGCGCCTAAATAACATTGTATATTGTTAAGACGATACTTAAGCTTACGCAGGGATGGCTTAGTGGTTAGCATTTTACCAGGCCACTCCGGCGTTTCGGCATCACACTAAAATCTGGAGACATGGGGTTGTCATCCCGGCATCGTTAGTTTAAAAAGTTAAGTGGGTTTCTTTAATGATATATGTACCTATTACTGGATATTAACGGTGAAGGAAATCAGCATACCTTCGAGTTGTCTATAAATTTCTCTAAATTGTGTGATGTACTCGCGGCAGTGGACTACGGCTAAACCTTTTCATTATGAGAAGTATTCACGAGTCCAACAGAGGACCGATAAACATGGTTTCGTCGGTAGTAGCTAGGGCATTTTCTTCTAAAATGTTACGTCAAAAACGTTCATATAAGCCCAAAACGTGATTTGCACCCACGCGTAGGAAATAATTGTTATTGAGTATGGCATTATACGAATTATTACGTATACTGTTATTACTGCCCTACAGAAAACTTTTAGCTATATGCTACTAATATCGGAAAATACTATGATTGTGCATTCGAAATGTTAATCTCACGTCACTTTTCTTTATAATCTGTATATATTTTTTTCAATATGATATACATATATGATATTTTAAAAGAACTAAAAAATTACTTAAATAACTTTAGTGAAAATCTTATTAATAAATTAGCTAGTTATTTTTCGATTAAGATATGATGATAGATGCGTAACCGTTCTTGTAATAATACATAAATAATAATAAATAATTTGTCAATGTGTTTTCCTTTGCTATTGTTTTAAATGTATACAATTAAAAAGATTTAAACAAAATGAAAATCTAAATACGTGATATTATTATAACACGCCCACTTTCACCCTACACGACGGGACCCGATAAGAGATATAAAGTATAATACTTAATTGCGACAGGTCACATTAAACATAGCTCTGACTTACCTCTTAAAATAGATTAATTTCAAGTTATAAAAGTAACCAACCTACACGCAATTCGCCCGCTGTTGACGTTTATAGTACAGAACTTTAATCGAATAATAATCCAATCTCCCTCCGACTGTAGTTCGAAACGCCCACGCCCTCCAAATTAGAAAAAAACAAATCAAGCATTGCAAATTGGCGGGACACGTGCAGCAATCGTCGAACATGACTACAGCGATCGGACTCCCATATTCAAAACGGACTGTGATATATCCAAAACGGCTAAGTGTTAAGTTACTAGCACTTCTTTTGTTCGTAAAATGACTAACCATCATTCGTGTAGTGCTATTAAAAAATAAGTCAAAATAGCAAACGACTAAAGAAATACATCAATCGACTGTAAGGTATAGTAGCTTCAAGCACCTGTATAAATTGACGCTATTGCTGGCTGGCTCAATAGATAGCTTTATCATTTGAAATTGAAACTTTGAACACCTGAGGCAGTCAATTACACGTGTGTAAACGGCGCGTTCACATGCGTTGCGAAATATTTTTTACTACGAACATTGGCTGTATAAGCCACATTCGACCGCATGAAGCAAGTCTACAACAATTGCATCTGGACAAACTCGGGTTTATCGTAATTAATACACCCACAAGCACGCACGCAGCTGAAATATTTAACAATCGGTACTAGCTTCAGATTTTGATCATTAGTTAAAACATTTAAAAAAAACTCTTTCTAAGCACTAGGTTAATCATATACAAAACGACAGATAAAATACGAGTAAATACAGTGACGAGTAGCAATGGTAGGTATTTTTGAATCTCTTCCACCTTATTTACAATAACCATTCGACTGTATCGTTTTTCTTTAAAAAGGTTTACAGTCTTATCTAAGGAAACGACCGCATTTCCTTCACCGAGAAGCACTCATCGAGATGGGAAAAATGGCACTCGGATTCCGCATACATAATGTAATCGATGAACCATTCTACCAGTAAGGAGGTCTCATTGTCATTCCATCTTCCTTGCTCTTATGACTTCTTGTTGACGGATTCTTATAGATATACGTTTGATTCCTATTGTTAGAGCAGAATTATCTCTTTTTCTTACATCTGTAGTTCTCTCATATCTATAATACATTATAATAAAGTAGGGAATACCAATGCAAATCTAACGTAGCACTAACTGAAATAGTGAATATATAGCCATTTAAGCATCAATTCGTCAATGCGATGTCCTTGTATTACCTGTAACGAAATGACTTCGTTTTTTAATGGTATAGGATTACAGTTATTAATATAAAAACTAAACAGATAATTATGTTCAAAATTATTTTTCCCACCCTTGCAACCAGTATATTATAAAAATTCAACTGCTCTTTCCTCTAATTCTGAAGAATTTTGGCAAAGACATTTGAAGAACACAATAAATCTAGCGGAGTTAGGATTGCCAACGCTTATCTCAATTTATGCTTAGAAAATACATCTCAATGGTTATATTTCGAATAAATTTGTTTTTGGGTAAAAAAAATATTTTTTATACATTTGGATTACAAAAACATTGTAATGGCACGTTGAACGAAACAGCTAATTTGTAATAACTAAACATAATTAAAACATCATGAGTAGGTACAATTCGTTTTAGGAAACTTCCATTGGACTCGTAGAGTTTAGTAAAATAATGTTATCAAAAAAGGGTTTGCTTTCGGAATAAGAACAGTTCGCACTAAAGCCAATGATTAAAACACCGTATATTATCGTAATACATATTGAAATGTATGTAAGGAAAAAAGAAGCCTGCAATTTTCCATTCTTAAAAATAACTTGAAATACAAAAAAGGTTTCATACTTGAAGTTAATTTTTTCTCTGTCGTAATCTTCGGCCACTACAGGTAAAGAACAGAACCCCATAGAGAAACGTCATTGAGTTGAACCCATTCTGTGTTGACCGTGACCTTCCGTGCTTCCGTTTCAGTGGTAAAATGTACAAACGGGTTGTGTTTCATTGGCGAACTTACAAACGAGTGTTGTGTTGTGAGCCCGCTGACTTTCGACACTATCCTATTCGCAAGCCAATCTGTTGACCCTACCGTCCACACTGCAGTCTTAAGCACGGTGATTGTTTTACAAGTCCATAGACGATTTATGCTTTTGCGGCTCGGCGCCGAGTACACTCGCCAGTGGACGACTGCCTCAATGGCATGTAAGTCAGCACACGCCATCGACTTCCTTATTCGAACGGCACATTTTCTCTGTTGCCATGGCATTAGTGCGCAATTCTGTCAAGTGCCCAACGTGAATATTGTATTAATCTGAGTAATAGCGTTTTTGTCGACAAGTCAAGGGCGTTGCGACTTAGAACTAGAATTGCTGTTTGATTCCGAACACTGATTAGTTAATAGACATCCAGTCGGACGTAGCCCTCGTTAACGTGTACCTAATGTATTCATGTTGATTGCATACTGCGGCTTCGAAACAAGCTATTTCAAAGAACATTTCCCATCTGTATAACTTGTTCCCGAAAACATTTATTAACATGCTATTATTAACATATTAAATTGATATAAATGTTTTGAGCAACAGTTTTATATTTTTATCAAAAATAAATTTCCTCTGTCCATTATATAACACGAGAAACCACTTAAAATATCACAACATCGTAAACTAATTCACTCACTCGAAAAAACATGTATGGTACTCTACTCGTACTTTAAATCGTCGAACGTATTTTACGAACGGTATTTGCCTAATTTTTCACGTTCATTGTTTCGTTCGATTACATAGTAAAGCCACGGTTAGTTAACTTATGAAACGACCGACGTAACGATGCTCTATCAAATGAACCAGTCTATTATTATTATTACTTTTTACTGTAACAAGAAATGAAAATAACAAGATGTGAAAACTTCTTTAAAAAACATACAATATGGCGGTCTTATCGTTTCGGACCAATTAGACCTTAACAAATATAATAATACTGTTTAATAAGTCTTTAATACCTCGTTTATAAGAATTTTACTCTCAATGTCTGTTCAAACAAGCGATCGCTTTACGATATTTCGAATTTTCATAAACCCTCTCAGTCCGCGTTTCGCGGTGACCTACATTAGAGGACTATCCCGATTCGAATCGAATTATTAACAACTAAATTTAATTGAACGTCTAGTGATATCGAAATCTGAAATAGTGCTTCAACTTATAATTTAAATAAAGGTTATAAAATCACAAAAAAATACTAGTATTTTCCAGTTACAAACTTAAAAACAACAAACTTTGTCTAAAAGCTCTAATTTATCGTCAAAATATATTTAGTGAAACTCGTAAACTATTACTCTATTAACTAAATTAGTTACAAAGAAAAATATCAGTCGCGAACTTGCAAAATTCCTGCTAATATGGAATCTCATATATCTATAATATATATCATATATATAAATAAGTACCTACGACAAAAGTATAAAGCTAATATTTTGTTTAAATTAAAACTACGGACACTTACTGGCCACATTTAGTTAACAAATTCGTTTCAATGTAACCCCATCACAAACATTTAACTTGATCTTATCAAAGTTCTTCAGAAAAGCCAACAAGACGCAATCCCTCGGTGTTTTCTCAAACATTTTGAACTGGATTAAGTTCTTCAGACAGTTGAAAAAGTGTCATAACTTAATTATTCAAAAGTGGATATCTGTTACGAAGGAATGAATTATGGGTAAACCAATTATTGGGTCTTTAAGGTGACGCAACCCATGCAACATTCCGGCCATTTTGCAGTCACCAATACTCCTATTTTTACTATCCCTAGTAAATATTTAGTATTATCTGTTAGATTTAGTGACAACATGTGTTGTGGAGTATATGTGGCGAGGAAACAATAAAAAAATCGATAAATTTCCCTCATTAATATACGCCGAAGGTCGCGCGCCACTGAAACGGCCGTTATCGACTAATCGACAAAAATTCTCAGCTATTCGTGATAAGCACGACCTTCGCAATGAAACGTGAAAGATTTTTTGTGTATTCATCAATGTTTAATTGCCTCTCCAAACACAGTGAATAAAGTCAAGACAGTTAATAAAATGCTCGTTATTTTTTATGAGCTGCTCCGGAAATATTCTAAGTTTCCCGTTGAGAAGACGTTGTTAATTGTGTCGACTTTAAATTAGACATTGAAAGTGTTAGTATCCTAGGAACGTGGGCCGAACACTTTTCTACACTTATTTCGTCTGCATACTAGTTTTATTTATCATTAGTTAGTTATTAAAAAATCAATAAAATCAATACATTTATTGGTGTTTCTAAGTTCAATTTCTGCGCGAGCAAAACCTCAGACAAAGGTGAGACACCAATAAAAAAAAATTGAAAAAAATAAATTAAAAGTTATTATTATAACAATTCACTTCACAAAACCCTGAAAAGCAATAACGAAATCTTATAATCCTCGCTATTGTGGAAAAATATTTATTTATTTATTATGTTTCAAACAATATAAATTGGTATACTTATACAGAGGTCTTCAGATAGCGAATTTATTATTGCGAACTCTCTGCGAGCCACGGAAGTTAACGTATAAACTTGAAGCATATAAAAGCGGCTCACGAACCGTTACAAAAAGATGACCACAGGGGTCCTAACAGAAATGTTTCAACGAAGAAATAATGAAAAACAGTTGACACTCGTCACCTACAAATGTTGTTAATTGGGTGTGACCAGCATGAATACTGTGCCTAAAATTAATTCCTTAACTACGAACGATAAATCATTCCAGCGAACGACTAGAAAGCAACGACTCATAAAAAATTTACAAGACAACTTTGAATAGAAACTTGAATGGAAACTCTGAACAGGGTTTGTTTGCCAGCTTTGTTCCCACTGAATTTCAGTCCCAATAGAACCGAAACTATTAAATACATGTACATATACCTACATTTACAGACAACTACATTGTTTGTTAAGCAGTAGTTAAAAGAAATATATGTGCAATATAACAATGTAAAGAAAAACACGAAATTTGTTATGTAGTCGTACATCCTCATTACGAAAAAAGAATTCACAGTTATCTATTGAACCATAACAGATACAGTATGGGAAGATAAAGTAAAAACAAGGTAAAAATGAGAAAATTGATTTAGCCGTTTTTATTGAATGTCACAACTGATTTAATTCAATAATGCCTATCCTCGATTATTTCAAGTCAGCTGGCTAAACAGCCATTCACTTCGACACCAAACACCGACCTGTGCCTCTGCCGACGGCCATATGTTTCTCGGCCATATCTTAAGTTTTAATAAAATAATACGTTTTGAATACAATATTATACACTACCTTTATAAAGTCTTTTCCACATTAATGATACAAAAACACAATGACAAGCGTTTCACTCGAAATGAAGTGTATTTAAGGAAGAATCAGGTGAGCTTTTGTGATATGACTGACACTTATTTATTACGGTATTCATCGTAATATTACGACACGTCCTTGGCCTAATATATTGAGGAACGTGAGAAATTAACATCGACGTCCGTATGAAGCAGCGACAGCGAATATTACTATCAATTTACAAAAACGCTTCAAATGTCTATAATAAAGTCCTCGCACTGCAACAAAAATGTTCTATGGAAAATGCAAAAGAATAATGTTTAAAACTGTTTGAATAAATTATAGTATTAGATGCCGTATCGGTCAGTGTTGTAGCTTGATTTATATATTTATGTCTGTCGTAAGATTATTCGCTAGTCGGCTGGCATGTTTATTTACTTGAAACTACGCTCTTAAGGAAACGCGCAGACACGCAGTCTGCTTCAAAACATGATTGCGTTTCATATCAACGCTTAAGACAGCATCACTAAATAATAATAAAAAGGAAAGTAAAGGAATAGAATTATTGTAATACAAAAACAATAGGCTTTATATTTATTTATTTAAATGTATACAATACCTTAACATTAATAACCTGATAATGTATAACTAAATGTAAATAACCTAATAAAGTAACCTATCAAAGAATTCTTGATGTCAAGAATTAGCTCAATAACGATATGACGTAATTATTGTACTGATTCAACCGGTTATGAAAATCCTATTGATAAATCATGGGAACCGACTATTAGTAAATATATATGTGGATGAAATACCAGTAGATAATCAAGCCCCCTTTTCCTTCCACAATCAAGCTTTAGCGAATAGTTTTCGTTCAAACCAATTTCACATGCTCGGGATGAAACGGGCTTAATTTCGTACTACATTAAACTACATATCGTATCCAGCTTTGATGTTCCGAGTTATCGTATTTTGTATTTAACACCCACTTACAGTGAGTGTCCGACACAGGATTGTGGTTGTATATTCATATTTGTAAACATTAATACGCCACGACATATTCTTAAAAGGTAAATGATATTAGTTTCACGTAAAAATGTTCATGAATAATGCAGTCGCTAGAAATTTTTATTGAGTTTCGTCTCGCAATTGAAACCGCACCTTTGCAGACATCCGTGCAGTGCAATATTCTAACCTTGCTCAGTTTACGTCAAAATAGGTATTCACAGTTTTGTTTTTCAAGACGAATTGAATGCCTATTGGAAATAAACTGATTACAAATAACACACACTTGGTGTTTGATCTTTTTAATGTTCTAACTATCATAACCATGAACCTAACCACTATTTCTAAGCAAGCGCAATTTATCAATATTTATTGGAGAATTGAATTTTACGTATCAATAAGCCTTCGAGAAAGTGCTTGTTTGTTAAACCTAAACAGTAAAATACCTACGCGTAGCAACATTTTACTTCTAGCAGTATTTTACGAAACCAAATGGGAAACTTGCATGAACAGCCGAATAATTAGACTATCGAAATAATGTGAATTGCAAATTGGATACCGCAGCTGGCTATCGCATGGGACGATCTAATAAAGCAACATCTATACCAATTACGTGAAAATTGTTCATTGCTATTCGAAGACGATGTAACCTCTCTGCAGTCTACGCGACTGCACGCTGTAAACGCGTCCACAACTCCAACTACTAATATTCATTTCTGTTTTATATGGATACCTGGAATTGGACCAATGGGCCATTAGCTAAATGAGTCAGTACGTAGCTTGTTTTTCTTTATTTCTTCGTACTTCGTCCGCGTCATTTTATATTATTCTAAAATAAAAGTAATCTAATTTACTCGTTACATCAGCTATCTGACAGTGAAAGTCCCATCAAAACCGGACCTGCCATTCCAGAGATTAGAGGGAACAAACAGACAGACAGACAGACAGACAAAAATTGTAAGAAATGTTATTTTAGTATATGTACCATTGATACATACTCGTACATTGCATTTAGTAAAAAGCGGTTATTTTAATATTACAAAGAGACACTTTAATTTTATTTGGATTACCTACTGGATCAGCTAGAACATTTGAAGGTAATTTGACCTGATTTAAAGCGACATGGGCTACGGTGGAGCAACTTTGCCTAGCCGATGCCGATCCACTTAACATTTAAAAAGCTCTGACTTGTTGTAGTTTAGCCTAATGCTACACAGTCGTTTCAGCTCGAAGACGGCTCAATCGTACAGTAAATCCTTTACGTACCTAAAATCAGTATTTTAATGCCTCTTTCTAAACTAATGTCTGTGAACTCATTGCTGTCAGGGGGCGAAAATTAAAAACAAAGTTACACAAATAGTACTTAATAGTGAAAAAACTTTCAACACAAATCATGTAGCTAACGCTGACTTGTATTGAACCTTTTATAAATACGGTTGTTTCGTTTTTCAGATTTACTTCTCGACCCGACTTAAGCTCATTAGTTTACTAATGTCGATTTGTCCCTCTAGTGCTTTCTGTTATAATACATAATATAGTAGAATTTCTAAACTATATATTGTTTCGATTGTAATATGTTACGAATCGTATCGATGCTTCCGCCCTTGTGCAGTTTGGTGAAATATGCCCCAGAATTTTCACGGTTGCAGGAGCGACCCACCCCCGGCATGGAGACATATACGGATATAATTACTAAATTAAACTGACTATACAAATAATTACCGAAATAAAATTAATTAAAAAAGTTTGCAGATAAGTACCCGTCTCCCCGAGATGTACCTAATTGCATTCTTTACAATAACTTCGTTGCGACACCAACAACTTTGATACAATCATAATTAATTTGTAAATCAACCTCCAATGTAATTATAATCTTGAACGTTCGTAAATCATATGTGAAAAGAAGTGGATACAATGTTCGATGAATAATCATCGTAGGAATATGAGGTGAGATGAAATTAATCGACATTACAGTGCTCATAGTTTTGTACGAAAACTGGTACTAAATCAATCAGACCGAGAGCCTTGAAGTACAAATCTTACGAGCTGTTCTAATATGGAAATAGACTAAAACTTTGAGAATACATGAATATGCAATTGAAGATTTAAGTCTATGAACGTATTATTTATTTCTCATTTAAATCACACAAATAATTTTTGTTTTAAGATTTAAGCGACTGGTTTTATCTGATTTTCAAAATAAAATTAATAGCGAAGGAGACCATTTATAATATTTTTTTTCACTTACTTGCAGATGCATGAATTAAAAAAAATAAAATAAAACGTAACATCACGCCTGTATTCCCCGAAGGGGTAGGCGGAGGAGTGTCATTGTTAATGTTAGTACATGAATTATTGTTAATTAATTTCGAATATTTTAACTAGTATGCATATCAGAAGATTTATCAAATAAGTTTTGCTATAATATGCCATGCGAAACATATAACTTCAAACAGCAGATTTCACATTGTATTAACTGTAACCACATATTTTATTTATATTCAGATTAACGCTACAAAAAAATATTATACCAAAATGCAGAAGTGCATTTCCGAGATTCACGGCAGTTTTCACTAAAGAAACTGAATAGTTTGATTTACCTGAAAAAGAGTATTTCATGCAATCCGTAGAACAACAGCACTGGAACCACTTAACGCTAACTTTCACAAAGTTTCGATAGTTTTTATTTTATAAATTGTTGTTTACACTTGTTCAGTTACGAAGCACAAACGCGAAGACGCGATTCGTTGGGCGGGCGGCGACCGACACCGAACGTACGCCAAACGCGACTGAAACTGAAACACCACTGTAACCGAAAGCTATCGGCGACTGGACTCTCAAATGGCCATTGTCAATTATCAATTTTCCGTAGGAAAATCAACGAACGATGACATTTACGAGCGAATTCTTGGCATCGGAGCCAGGTGTGATCGCTATAAGAAAATCTTTTCTTATGTTATATATGAGCGCTGCTGTCGCTCATTATACCGTTGATAACGTTTCGACTGAATTATGATCGTGACAGAAAAGAACAGAAAATCAAAAACAGAAAAGAAAAGAAAACTAATACCTTTGTTATTTAAAAGAGTGCTAGGAGTTTTTTTTCACCGGCTTTTTCTCCCGGTCAACTATAGCCTGAGGGGCACACAAAGCCGAAGTAATTATGATGA
>DWEM01002717.1:0-11648 GCA_018245935.1 Agara belti belti | reverse complement strand
CGTCTTGATTATTTACGTGTGCAAATAGGGCGATGTTGAATTTAAAAAAAAAAGGTCATTGACAGACAAGGTGATGGGTCATAAAATTCTTATCAGTATGTATGGCTTATTGACTTCAGAACATTTATAACTCTGAAATTTCAGAAGTATTGTCATGTCAACAATAAGTACTGCCATATTGGCTGATTCAGATAACTTTACTATATGTTTATTTTAGTCTTAGTAATTTAGTGAATGATTTCAATGCAAAATCTTACTAATCGGCGCGCAATTGTTTATAATAAATCGATTTGTGTAATAAGGATCGTATATAGGGGAATAATGCCATCTGCTGAATCTTTGTTTAAACTACAATAAATTTCCATAGACATTTCAATTTAAAAAAAAAACTTACAAATACATATTTATAATGATATTAATACAGATAAAAATTTAATTGTAGTTATTTTTGTGACATAGGTATTTCAATCTGATTTAATTGCTAAAGTAATGTAGACAGCATAAAATATTATGGATACAGCATTATGGCAACAATGGTAACTCAATTACGTTGACTTGACACTGACAGCTCACTTGAGGTTATTAACTTTGAAAAGTATTGTTTGTAGCATTACAATAATTTCTAATACCATTTAAACAACATTATGTCGTATTACACGGATGTTATCAATAAACTAGGCAAGGAATCGTCGCGGGCCGCCTGCAAAAAGTGCGGTTATGCGGGACATTTAACTTTTCAGTGTCGAAACTTTATAAAAGTAAGTTTTGCAACGAAAACTTTTCCGAATGTACTTCGCGACTATTTCAAGTACTTATATATTAACCAAAAGTAAATTCAACAGAACTTTATTGATTATCAGTGAATTGAATAGAGTTTTAAACGTCCGTCTATAAATACAAATTGCTTTATTTTACTGTATTTAAGTACAGAAGAAAAGAGATATTATATCATAAACTGAGCTATCCTCATTCAATGCGTAATAGATCGGTACCATTGGCAACTATTAATTTCGAATTAATAGTAAGTATGTTAAACTATTTCAATATTCTGTTTACAGGTTGATCCAAACAAAGAGATAGTTCTAGACGTAAGCAGCACAAGCAGTGATTCAGAGGCTGAGTATGTGACTCCACTTCAAAATATAAGAGAGACTGAACTGAAGCAGAAGTTGCAAGAGAAACTCAACAAAGCGAAGGAGAAAAAGAAGAACAAGAAAAGAAAGAGATCCAGGTACAATAAAAATAAACAATTGTATGACAGTACTGTTTGATATTTGACAATTGCAAATATTAAATAATTTCATAACTTCACATACTGCGATTTGATTTCCCGTTAGGTAGAGCCTGTGTTAAGGTAACCGGTAACATAAAAAATTTAATGACAACTTAATTTTTAGATCTTCAAGCTCGTCGTCAACAAGCTCAAGCAGCAGTTCATCAGATAGCAGTGACTCGGACAGAAAAAGAAAGAGGAACAAAAATAAGAAAAAGTCGAAAAAGAAGACCAATAAGGAACATAAGAAAAGTAGAAAATGACACTAATTTAAATGGGATGGCGATAAGGATCCAACTGTAGCCAACGATAGCAATACAGGAACACTAAATAACTTCCTGAAAACAAAAATGTCTCCTGACATTTAAAAAGTAAAAGAGTGACTATGAATATTATTATAATGATATATTATCATCGAAGTGACAATATCCCCCTAACTATACGAAAGTACAACATTTACAGTAGCAGAAAAAAATATTCAACATATAAATTTAAGTCATCCGCGTTGTTATAATGAATTTAATTTAATATCTGTAAAGTTATTTATTTACTTAATACATTTACGATTTAATAGTGAACTTAAAAGGTATTTTTACAGAAGTTTAATACACTTTATCTGAAATAGGATAGCATTGGGCCATAATTTTGCCTGATGGAAGGCGATGATGTGGCTTATGATGGACAGATAAATAGGCAATTCACACAATGCAACATCGAATCTAAACTGTATTGTAATACATAAGGTAAAATTGCCTAATTTAAAGTATCAATCTCAAGAACAATCCGTGTGAACTCATCTCACTGTGCTTTACAAATTGGATTCTTTTAACTATCCTTCATCCTCATAAATATGTAGAATATAAGTACAATAAGTAAACAAAGGACTGTTTTAATAAATTAATTTGAATATTACATGAGTTTTTTTAAGTTACCTGTAATCTTTTTTTACACAAGTGTCATTATGCTTATTTTATCATTATTTGTAGCTACATTGTTTCCCGGATGTCAAGATTTTTTCATAGCAAATTAGAATGTACTTAGTGTAGCCACTCCTGTCTCGGAGAACCACCGAGATGATGTGGTGTTACCTGGCTTTAGTGTTTGCAAATAATCAAAATTCGAATTAATTGTTCTCAATGAATTGTAATTTTTTTTATTATACTTTTAAAAACTAACTTGTTTTTCACAACGTCATCAAATATAAGTATGCTGGCACTGTATTCCTGATTATTAATTTTTGTAAAATGCTACAGTTTACAGAATGTTGGTTAACTTAATAAATAAATGATTAAATAAAAAATTGTGGTGGAATAAGGCTTAATACCTAGCAACTACATTATGTTCTAAGATCCTTAGGCTCTGTAGACATAGGGCCTCAATGGATTGTAGGAAGCTCTATACCTTTATCTTCAAAGTAGTAATGTATAAATACTCATCATATTTTTGTATTGACTACTGTACAGATTGTTAGGTATCTGATGCATTGGGACAGAACGATTCAGTTTTAAGGTGTCTCTCCGCTAATGACGAGGGATGGCAGTAAACTAAACCGTATCCTTCCAGTAAATGTTTTCAGATTAAAGCAGGAGCCTTTGTATTGTATTCTTCAGAGTCCTGGCCATTGTCACCGAGGCTGTTTGCCAGTAATGTCTTGTTAGATATACTGACCATGTGACATTGGCTGGCCAGATTGCCTTTTCTCTACTTAGGCCAACTACTACAAATCCTGGCAACACACACAAGTGCTCTTTTGTTGCCAGATCATGGTGCTCATCACCCTTTTTTTAAACAATACTGCTAAAATCTAGCGGCAAGTAAGAAAGAACTATCTTGATATAAACTAGGTCTAATCTGCATTCTGGTAACTAGACAGCTTCGACACATATAAATACATAGATAGTTTTATTACAGCCACAGATTATATACTCATAATTAATATACAAAGAGACAACATAAGCCAGCATAACACAATAAAAGAAATCTCAAGATATGCTTATTGAACAAAAATAGGTATTTATTCTAGTGGAGATTAAAATGACAGTCCCAGGCTCAGTATATTCTTTAAACACTCAATAAACATAGCTGTCAAGATATTTAATGAAAGATAATATTCAAAGTTTAATAGGAGCAATGTGCAGAAACATCAGTACTTAATGTTTAATTTAGTTATAGAGCAACATTAACATGACACACAAAACTGATCAGACAGATATATGTAACAAATAGGTACCATATCATTACATATCTCAACCAAATCACACTAAGCAGCACAGATTGCAGGAACTAGAGATATTCAGTAGACGCATCTATATTATTTTAAGAATTACTACTAAGCACTTTCAATCTATACTAATTTTATAAAGAGGAAAGATTTGTGTGTGTGTGTGTTGTATGTAACGAATAGACTCAAAAATTACTGAACCGATTTCAAAATTTCTTTCACCACTTGAATGCTACATGATCACTGATCAATATAGGGTATATTGATTACAAGCTTTTGCCCGCGACTTCGTCCGCGTGGCGCAGTTTGTATCTGTATTATTTGCAATAAAAGTGTCCTAGGAAATTAAAATGCTGCCCAAAGGTACTATTCCACGCGAACGAACTCGCAGGCAAAAGCTAGTTAATTATAAATAGTAAATACGTAAAATAACTTAAGTGCGTTTTATATTTGCAATTAGTATCGTACATACATCACAAAACACAACATTAGTCTTTTACAACTGAAAACAATAATGCTTTTAAAATACCATTAAAGTATTTGCAGTTCACGGTCTACGAATTTCGTAGCACATGTAGAATGCAATTCGCGTAGCGCGTAGCGGACTACAAAATGTACTTTCACGACAAGTGCTACGGCAAGGACCGCGTGGAGAACTCTGCTGTTTTAACTTAAAGTAATAATTTTACTTTAATATTATACTTGCAGTATTCCTGTTCCTTGCAGAATACTGCTGCACATGTATCCATTAAATTTTTTACAGCTCCTGAAATACCTGTTCTTGTAATTACTTTCCAATGTTTTGTGTGAAATTGTTTGTATCAATTTTATATCACTAGTTTATGTTAATGTGTATACTTACAGAAACTTTACCTAATGATATAGAACCAATAAAAGCTATTATACACAAGTTACATAGACTGTTTATGAGTAATAATAATAATGTACAACTATCGGCGTATTGTTACAACTATTGGATGTTCAGCATTTATTGAAAGTCGTTACGTCAAACGATAAATCTCTCGGCATGCGATCCAAGTGAGCTAGGTGCGAATTTTCCCCAGTATACTCTTACTCTACATTTTTAAAGAAAACAGCGGCGGAACATGCATTAACCGCGACGTCGAGAACAAACAATTGACAGTGTGAAGTGAAAAAAAAGAACAAAGTGCAAAACGTTGCGGTACCCAATTTTTCGTACAAACTCAACGGAGTCTGCGAAGGCGAAATCAACAGTTTTGCGCGCGCCTTAACCCACCCCTCAGTCTAAACTCGCTCGTCGGACCGAGCGCACGCCCCGCACCACCGACCCCCGATGTATATCGATATAACGGCAAACAATTCAGAATAAGAAAAATCAAAGACGATAAAAAAAAATTGTTAAACAAATTTCGCAACGATAATAATTCAATTAATTGAATTATTCGCAAGAACAAACTTTGTAGCGAGTGACAAGTGTTGTGTTTAAGACGAGGGTCTACGATGTGGTCCATCGCAGAAGTTGGGTAGTACTGATAATGACATGACGTTGTGGTAAGAAAATGATAACGAGAGACACGCAACGGCACTGAAAGTGTAGCAGCCAGGTACCTAATTTATTTACTAAACTTTTTTTTTAAATTTCATGTTCACCATGTAAAAATTTTTCACTAAACTTTTTTTTCAATATTTTCAATAGACAGCACACATTCAAAACTTTAAACTTATTTCCTCTAATTATTCTAGTTGTAATGATTAAATTGATATTTTCTTTCTTTATCTTGTAACATTACTTTCTTACAACTTGCACTAATAATTACATAACGTATACCTTATACATTTCAAAATATCTTAATTAAAGATTCAAAATAATATACACCAATTTTTTATTCCATTGTTTTTTCACCACTGTTCACAACTTGTTCATAATTTGTCTTTCATTCAAGTTTCAAGGATTCGAATCGAATACTAAATTACACCAAACAATTTCATTGTTGAGATACTTTTCGTAAGGTCGATAAAGGTCGACTGAAAGTCCACTAAACATAATTATGGGAAAGCTATGTGTCTCTATGCCCTGGTTTTCGTTAACAAAACACTGTTTCTAAGTACATATTGCAAATTAAGAATAACGCGAGACAGCTGAAGCTCGAACGATGTTAATAGTAAACAGAAAGTAACAAATTTCTCGTACAGCTTCGATGTATGAACGCTTGAAATATTGTGCTTATTTCTAATTTGAACTTACATAGCACAACTATAATTTGTATTAATTATTAACTACCTTCCTCTCACTATGAGAAGAGACACTGTCCAGCAGTGGACCAATAAAAAGGGTCGAAAAACAACACAATTATATGTAGATATTTTACTAAACAAAAGCTATAGAAATGCTATATATTTTCATAAACCTTATTTATTTTAACAGGGTTTGCCTTATTTATTTTAAAAATGTTATTGATATGCTAGTATCATGTGCACGAAAAAAATCTCTCGTAACGAGTTACGCTTCGATAATAAGGTGACTTGTTTTCGAATAAACATAAATAATAACTTTTGTTACATAAATAGCAAGAATGAAATAATCAAAGCTTCAATTATACTTTTATTTTAAGGCTAACACTTACTTTCATTACGCACAGAAATGTTCTTTTAACATCAATTATCGCTATCAATTATTTTTAAAACCATACTGCTATTAATCTATTGGATACGATATACGTACACAATAAATATAATTTGAAAATACATTTTTTATTAATTAATTCATAAAATAGTATTTCAATTCGATAAAAGAATATTGAAACGAAGTTGACAATTTTCCATCGCATATCTGAATAAATTTTTAACGGTCTATAATTGACACAACTCCCTATTGAATAATCAATTAGAAAATCTTAATAGTTAACCAATGTAAAAAATGAGAACAGTAATACAATACCGCTCAGCAAAGCGACGAATAAAGGTTGTTCCGATCGTAGCCGATTTAAATCTGCTACGCGTCTAGGTAGTCCCTTACTTATGTTAATAGGAAAAGAAGCTTGATTTTGACTACATGTTCAGCTTATGGTAAGTGAGGTACAGTTCACTTGCATGCTGGCGTAGAATGACTATTTTTATTAATAATTCATAGTAAAAAGACGCAGCAAACAGAGCGGCCCACGGGTAAGTGCACCCCGTCGCATACATCGTAAAATCAAAGGGTTTGCCAATTCGTTGCCTGCCTCAAAGGAAGCTTAGCTGTGGACGGTTTGAGATAAACATGCAAAGATAAAATGCGAGAGACGCAGAAGTAAAATTGTTATAGAGTTTTGTGACCATTAATAAAGATAACAATAATAGTAATAAGTAATGTCTTGGGACACTTGACGCGCGGCCACCGGATCGGAGATCAATTAAAAAAAATTAAACGTATTTTGTAACCAGCCAATATTACTGTTAATTGTCGCAATATTTTTATTACTTATATTATTAAAACTAAGCCTTAATGTAAATATATGAAAATTATAATTATTATAGCAAAATTTAATCTAGAACAACATAAAAACAACTGTTAACCAATAATAATGAGTAAGCATTTTTTGTTGCGCGAACAGAAAAAAAGCGAGAAATTAATCAACACTTCTAATTACATTTTAATTGTATACTTGAACGGGCACGCAATTTCAATATCATCGTTACTCGGGTTTCTTGTTAATTGATTTGTTAAAACGCGTTGAAATATTACAATTAATTGAATTATATCTATTCAATTAAAACAGTTGATACGATTTTTATTAAGTGCGAATGCGGATAGTTTTAATATGAATGCGGTTATTGAATTCAATTGAAATGCAATCTATTTTTATTCTAGAACATTTTTTGTGTTTTGAGTCATTAAGTAGTTAGTAATGAAATGTAACGGGTTTAATGGCTTTGGTATATTTTCTTTCGGTTATTTTCCGATCTATTTCTAGCGAGCACAAAACATAAGATCTCTGTGTGATGTAAACTTTGTACATAAAACTTTGAGAAGCTTTATTTCGAATATCGCTTTTCTCTTTTTTGTACATTGTCGAAGGCTCATTTGATTTTATTTTTGCATCAATATTTCACCTTTTGAAATATACTTACAGCAATAAAGCTTTAAATGGTATTAAGTACATATCATTGAATGCTATATTATATCAAGAAATAAAAGATAAAAATGGGAATTTGTTACAGAAAGACACAATGAAATGTGTGAAATTTTACATACTACATTTTGCTTTGGGAAGTACGGACACGAGTTACTCTCAACATTCGCAATATTATCATAACATTGAATAGGCATAATGTTAATAACTAATACTAGGAACACTCACGAAGTAAAGAACACATTCATCAGTTCAAACTTGGATCAAGTTGAAGCGTGTGGTCAGCGTTTTCACTTCAACAAAGTTAAGACAAGTGGCGTCGTCTGGTGTTAGCATGCGTAAACTTTGAAGAGCTCCCCACCATCAATAAGCCTTGGTACTTATTAGCTTACACGCGCGCAAATCGCTCGCGGCTCTAAGGTTATACCGGTAAAGGCTGTTGTTTTATATAACGGATTTGTATTTAAGACTATAGCAGTAGTTTCGTTGAACACCGGTAAAAAAAATGTATGATAACGTTTCTTAGTAAAATTTTGATTATAAATAATTATTATAGCATAACGCTAGGTTCTTAAAGGCTTTTTTAAGAATAACAATAATAATAGCCTGTTTAGACACGTGTCTCCGCTATTAAAAAAAGATTTAAGGGCATAGTCTACTACGCTACAATTGCGATTAGGCAGACTACGAACACTTCAAAGAATATAATGGAGAATTCTCGGGTGTGGGAGTATTCTCACTATCTTTTCATTCACATTTACAGCGAGGATTATTTAATTTTTAATTCATAAAACGCACGAAGCTTTAAAAAGTCAACGCGCGGCAGTATTTGAACCTAGCCATCTCAAGTAAGAGACTGGAATGCAAATCAGTTGGCAAATCGTGTTTTTGGAAATTTGATTACTAAACATTAATCTAGATATCCGTAGGTTTTACGCATAGATTTCCCGCAAAACGACGATGCGATGAAACACGAATTTGTCATTGACAAAAAACTTTTCATCGCCGAAATGGAGATCGGCGTGAAATTAAAAACGTAATGTGAAATGTCCCAGCAGATACAATAATATCGGGCTCACAAGTTCTTGTGAAGGAAACGAACAGAATTGGAAAATTTGTCATACAAAAGGCAATAGCGTGATTGGTTTTATTTTCAAAAGCAAAATTCAATGTTTCCACATCGCGGGCCTTCCAGTTAGAACTTTCAATTATTGGTTTGATTCAGAAAACTACACAACGATTTTGATAGAATTTATCCATATCAACTGGTCATGGACTACACTGATATATAAAAAATCTTTCGTAGAATTCTAGCTTATTCTATCGTATGGAGGATAGTAGCACGTCCCTCGCGTCATATGGACAGAAATCAAAATCGTTAACGGGATGCTGATGACTGCAGTTTCACGGCTTTTTTCTGGAGATTACCTTGTCCTGAGAGGGGACTAAGCCGATAAATAATATATAGGTACAAAATGTATGACACTCATTACGTGAATACCTTTAAGGGATTAAACTATTAGAATATCAATATCTACCAAATGTTCTACCCAACTCGTTTGTACTCAAAGTAAATAAAAGTTGTAAAAAAATCTTTCTTCCTTTCTTTCTTTCATTTACCCAAACGGTAACTATCCGGTGCTATTCAACCGGGCAAATTATTTACCATATGCAGGCACCTCGCAACCTCTCTGAACTGCCGTCGAAACAGAACAAAGATCTTACAAAGTCAGATTATTCGTAGTAATTAAAACGAGGACTTCAAGAAAGCAAGGAGAATTATAGAAATTGTCCCGGTATAATAATTTGAAGTGGATCATCCGGATTAATGGATTAGGATGGAATTCAGCTGTTGTATTTTTAAGGGGGAATTAATGGAACGGACTTGAGGAAGCGTAACTCGGACGGACAGTACGCGGAATCACTCGAAGCCTCTTCTGTTTACATAATAATAATAATTCGATTTAATTTATTCTACACAGATGCCAAATTGGACAATTTAATACTTGTACTAAGGTAGCCTAGTGGTTTGAAATTATAACTCGCACGCGGGCTCTGGGTTCACATCCTGTTACGTTTAGGTGTGTTGTATTACATAAAATTCAAATATCACTCATCATCCATAAAATACCCACTAGAATCGATCAATCTGGTATGGTGAACTCTTATAGGGTTTTTGTATCAAAGATGCAAAGTTTTTGTAGAGCATTGACAAATTTTATTTTTGTAATACTTATAAAATTCACAAATTAACTTATTGAAAACTAACCCAAATATTTTCACAACGAACATATTGTTTTAATAATGCAAGCAATGCTGTCATTCCTCTAAAGAAAAAATGTCGGAGACAAAGAAGAAACGATTCTATTCATCTACAATAACAATTAAATTTCTTAACGAGCAGTATTGTAATCCATTTAAGGCGGAAGTATGGAAGAATAACAACACGAAATCACTCGGCCTGAAATAATCGTTAAACTGAATTCCGAACAGCATTGTCACCCTTAGGCGGAAGTATGCAAGAATAAAAACACCTTCCTTTTAGCGAAATAATAATCGTTCGAGGGAATAATTTCACATAATAATTCCGGGGAAATACTATCGCACCTATTTCTACCTTGAAGCAATTATTATTAAAACAATTTGTGTTTCTGTCTGAACGGTGTGGTTTCCTGTCCAGGTGTAGACGGCCATTTTAAACCTCAAGAGTAGCGACACAACCAACCTCTAATGCTAACTATGCTAATATTTCTAACAGTCCTATGACTAATTACTAACCAACTTATTCTTATTAACACGTATTACTAATTAACTAACAGTCCCATTCCTATAGGCCTATTAGAGATCGGTTGCAGGTATCTATGAGCTTCCTCGTTTACTGCTCTCTTTATACAAAAAAAAAATATTTAACTTAATAAGTAAACTTGATTTCTTCACGAAACCTTGTATCTAACCCGTTAAGTAAATCTTAATCACTCGCTACTCCAAGAACACCCTTTCAAGTCAAAATAGTACAGCGAGATCATTAATTAACGTAATTAAAGGCCCAATAGACAATTAAGGGCCCGCTGCTCGTATTTAGAGACCCTCATTTTTTCACGTTTCATATAACATCGCTTATAAGAGATTTTGCAATTAACATAATTTTGATTTTCCCTTGGCGGGTTTATGTTGTTTTCCTCTATACGCAACGCTCGTAGCCCCGACGCACTTGATTGGGTGATCCGTGCTTTGGGGGCACGTTATTGACGGTCCCTATTGTTGTCGTCAAGTAGCAATCGTTAAGCCTTGTCGGAAGCCTTAAAGGCGGTTTAAAAACCTACAGACGGGTTATACACTAATCGGTATCCTAATCGGTAAATTGGCCGAGATACTCCATGCCCCCGCCGATAGGAAAAATCCGTCTCCAACCGTAGGACGCAGAAACAGTTGAAGATAGCCATATTGTTTACTTGTAACGTTTCTGAGTGTTATATAGGAATGGTTCTAATGTTCTAATGATATTTCTCATGTGTGTGAAATCTACCAATCCGCACTAGGCCAGTGGCCACTCTCGCTCTGAGAGAAGACATGTGTCCAGCGGTGGACTTTAAAAAGGGTCAAAAAAAATTGTTCACCAGTATATTTTACGTCTTATATGAAACCAAACTAGTCTTATATCTTGTTAGTAATCACTGCAACTAGGAGTATCGGCTTCAGTAAACTCGGGCGAGCCTCGGGCGATGTAAATGCAGATTGGGACGTGAAGTCAATCGATGTTATTTCGTTACAACAACAACAAACTCTATCTCCCGCTACTAAAGTCCTGTAACAACAGAATTAATATCCTGTACAGGGGAGTATCCCACTACGCGTGATTTGTTCTTATTACAACCGAGTATGTGCATTTGATATCTTTTACGATACATGCTATAGTTTGAAAAAGATACTCTCAATCTATAACTTAAAAGATTAACTTAGTTAACGTAACATCACGCCTGTATTCCCCGAAGGGGTAGGCAGAGGGTGTAGTACACCCCAACATTTTAGCAGTTACGTTTAAGTCCCACAATGGAATAGG